>JAGFMW010000099.1:0-17689 GCA_021030935.1 Astrothelium subdiscretum | reverse complement strand
AGCTCTTAAAACCGTCTTTTTGAAAAACCTAAAGATTAGAAGCTTTTGGAACAATATACTTCCTTATCAATCAATATTCGGACACAAAAATCCTCTAAATCCGAAGAGATATAATTACTAAAAAAATAAAATAATTATAGAATAAGAACGATAGATTGATCAAATTGCGAGAATAGTAATTTTCTTTAGAGAAGAGATATATCATGAAAGAAAAACGGATCTTAGCTTGTTCACTATTCAGAAGAAAAAGGAAAACACTAGCGATGTTCCGAGCCAGTGCCTAGATTGATATAAAGAAGCCTTTGCTTGATGCTAGATACTACACTACAATAATACAATTCATTCAACCCAAACAAGCTCCAACAGTGATCCTGGATTAATCTGGTAAGCTCCAGCCAGTGCTGCTAAGGTGCCTGCTTTGCTTCAATGGGATCTGAATTGGGCCTTTGATCTCTGGTAATGTACGTATCAGGCTTCCCACATCAGCAGGTAACGCTTGGCGTCAGCTTGCATCTATGACGCTTTTTATTCTGGGATGGGAAAGGCCGCTATTGAAAGTTTACATGGGCGAGCTGGTACAGGAGCAGATTCTTAAGGACAAGCTTTGTGAGCGTCTGCATCCTGGTCTGCTCCGCGTCTCAACAGAACTAATACAATTTTAAGGATGTTGTCGTGCTATAAGTTTTCGGATTGACGAGATGGAGATCCAAGAGCAAGGTATAGCGGTTGTTCGCCGTATGCTGTGACGTCTGACCACCTTCGAGGAAGCGTCTTGCGGAGCCTAGAAGCCCAAAGAAGCACGCGTAATGAAGGGGAGACAGACCCTCAGCTGCCGCGATAAAAACATCAACGCTGGTCATTCCCATTCCTATCATCCAAAACCCCGACTTAATCCTCTGGAAGACGCAAAAGACGATGATGCAACGAGAGGGCTGGAGATTTACTGGCGGTTGGAGTCCGAAAGGTGTTGGCTGCGTACCTTGCTGGTCTCTCTTGATATCACTATGTTTCGCTTGCTGCTCCAGTGGCTAAGCTCTTCAATTCAGATTGTGAAAACCATAGGCGTATTTGAAGTTATTGCCATGTCTTGCTATTGACAACAATTCGCGACGTTCAAATAGAAGCGGAGCTCCCAATGAGATCTCGGGCTCTTCTGGTCAACTGCTCTAAGTTCATGTTGTGAAGGCATGGAAATAGATACGGCCAGGAGCCACAGGCCCGCTTACGATCAAGAAGGAGGCTTGCTGTGGCGCTATCAATGCCATCTGAGCACCTGAGTGACGTGGCCTTTGCATCGATTCTGACCTACTCAACATCTGAATCCATCGGAGAATTTAGCAAGCTGAGTGATCGTCTCAAAGTGACCTCTCACCGTGGAAGAGTCTCCATCAGAAAATACATAGTCAGCAGAGCCCACGGTACGATTGGCGAATCTAGCAATGAAAGGATAAAGGTCTCCACCATGAAACTAGCCCCTCGATGATCTCCCGGATCGTCCTGGCCGCGTCCTTGAGCCTCTCGACGAACTCGGCCGATTTGCCCTCACCATGGATCACGGTGAATCTTACACTATATTCCGTAGATGCTAATTAGAGCAAGACATGTAAGAGCGCAACATGCGGACGTTACCTCTCCTCGAAGACCTGCACTCCAAACCACACGTCCGTCTTCTTGGGCTGGCACCTGCCCATCTCAGGAAGGCCAAACTCGGTAAAGCTCGTGCACACGGGTCGGTCTCCCGTGCGTAGATAGACCGGGTCGCGGTACAGGGCCGGCAGCTCCTCGCCAGGGGCAAGCACTTCCCTGAGCGCCATGAGGTGCCATCGCCACCCGCGGCCGCGCTGCGAGAGGGTCACGAGCCGCGCATGAGCTTTGACGGCGTCGAGGAAGAGCTTCTTCGTCGAAGTCGTCAGGGGAGAAGTGACAGCAGCATTAGAGAAGTCTTTGACTTCGGCTGTCGTGATGTATATCATGTCCGTTCGCCCACCTTGGAACGGCCGCTGGCTGATGACGTCGACGAGGAAGGGCTGTGCCCAAAGTGCAGACGGACCGCGAGCTGCACGACAAGCTGTACGACACTCTTGGGAGGGAGCTTGTGGGTGCGCAGCCATTGAGCACCGAACGCCACAAGGTCATGGTTGGTAAGGGTGTATCCCTCGTGAGCGGCGAGGTGTGCCGAGCGCCATTCCGTAGCGACTGGATACAAATGCGTGGGGAGGGAAAATTGGAGGCGGGAAAAGTATTTCTCGGTGTTAAGAGGTACTCCATTGTGGATCGTTTTATCTCGAGGCGCCCGTAAGGCATTTAACGGCTCTTGGCCAATAGGACTTGACGGAGCCGAAAGAGCCTTGATGAGTCCATCGAATGTGGTCCCATCGACCATCGTATGCTCGCAGAACATGGCAGCAACACCGTTGGCACATACAACAAATGAGAGCGTTTTGTCGAGCCATCTGTTGGAGTTGTCGTCAACCAGAAAGCACCTAGCGCGCTCTTCTGCAGTGGTCGGCGAGACATCGTCAAGTAAAACGAGAAATAAGGACCGCTCGATAGCTGAGATGAATTCGGCGTTGGCGGGACTGTAGGCAATTATCTCCTTACGGACCTAGATGTAGTTGTTAGTCTTAGACTCTCCGTAAACCGAGGATGACGTGCCTTTGCCCAATCGTCCCGGTCTCCCGTTGTAAGTATGCAAGCAGGATTCAGGTCTGCCGGCAGGTCCTGCTCCAGGATATCTTGGCACACAACTCTCAGGTTCTCCTGCGAGATGACCTCCGCGTTGTCGCCACGTAGGGGCACCTTGTACGCTTCTCCGCGCCGCATCACCACCACGTACTCGTTTCCAGGCCACCTGTCGGCATGATCGCACTGCAACTCTGGCGTGCGGTTAGAGTTGAACAACCAGTACACTGTATCCATGCACAGCGCTTGGTCGTGTTGGTAGTCCTGTTCGACGGTGCCCGCGTCAAGTGCCATCTTGTAAGCGTACGCCGCCAGGATCAGGGATGCTGCGCGCTCAGCTTGGTCCTGAAACCCAGGATATTCGGATTTCTCGCTTAACGGAAGCGTGGCAAAGAAGTTTCGCAGCCTTGGCCTCCAGTCTCTGCCGCGTAGCCACTTGTTACGCACGTACATGTCAATCACGCCGCCCTCCTCTGTTGTGGCATCTTTAGCAGATGCTTCAAGTCGGGTTTGGAGACGACTTCCGACTCCATCGTTGGCCAAGAAATCCGCGATTGCCGTACGCGTATGTGAAAGCTCTTCGTTGCTACCGAGGTGAGAAACATCGTCGACGAAAGTGTTCAAGACAGTCTCGAGCGGCTGCACGGGATACTCTGGTAGTAAGTTTCCATTGATGTTCGCCGTCTTGATTCTGCCGTTGGCGTGATGTTTTTCTGGCTCTTCAGCGCCGCTTTGGTTGTGCCCTTCCGGGTTCTTTACCCTGACGAGCCCCGAGTTCTGCGTCACGAGCACCGCCAGCGACTTCAGATTCGGTGCGTCCATAATGTCCATAGTTTGCACTGGTGCCTGCAGCGAGTTTGTGATCCAGTTCTTGATCTCCGTTGCGACAAGCGAGTCAAGTCCCATACTCGCGACCGGCGTGTCCAGATCCAGCAGCCCCTGATCCGAGAGATCTAGAGCCGTCAAGGATGACACCTTCTGTCTCACAGCGTCAAGAATCATTGACTCGGCTGCTGGCATATCCTCAGCCTCCATGAGAGCCTCCTCCACCGTTCTGTTTTCGGCCGTCCTTCCCCCTCCTCGTCCTATACGTTTGTCCCGTCTCCCAACGATCTTCGCAAACAACGGCGGACATCCTCGCGCCCCACCAGTCTGAACGGCTCCTTCAGTGTCTAGTCCAAAAGCAATTTGATGACATCCGTCACGAAATGCGCCCCCGCCAATGGCGTAGTCGATGATCGGAAGGACGGCTTCTAAGCTGACGAGCTGACAACCCTGTCCGTTGAGCGAGCGGATCCGCTCTTGGGTCACTGGATAGGTATCACGAACGAGGGGAACGTCAAGAGTGAGGAACTTTGTCTGTCCGCGGGAAACCTGAGCATGTGTGAACATGTCCTGGAAGGTGCCGGCTGAGGCGTAGTTGGACTGGCCCAGAGTCCCGAGAACACCGCAGAGCGACGATAGCATGATGAAGAAGTCAAGATCGGAGTCTGCCGCGAAAGCGTCATACAGATGTTTCGTGCCTTGATACTTTGGCTGCAGAGCAATATCGAAATCATTTTGTGTAATTTGAGAGACGGTGCGATCCGAAAGAACCATTCCACCGTGTAGAATGCCTTTGACCTGTGGAAGAAACTTTCTCATCTCGACGGCTACCTCCTTCAACAAGTCCTCTTTTGCGACGTCGCATGTCACAATCTTGACGACAGAGTCGGGATACTCCGTCAGGGCCTGTTCCATGGTCTTTTTGGAGACGGCGTCGAAGTTCCGACGCGTGAACAAAGCAAGATGACGTGCGCCGCGGTACTGGAGATGGCGACAGAGATGCTTTCCCAAGCCGCCGAGCCCACCTACGATGATATACGTCGAGTCGCCGCGGAGACGAAGTGGCTGCACTTTGGTTGAGACAGTCGAGTGCTCGTCTGCTGTTAGCACCACTTTGCCGGTATGCTTGCGGCCCTGCATTAAACGGAATGCCTTCTCAGCCTCGCTGATCAGAAGTGTTGTCACCTGAAGCGACGACACATGGCCAACTCCCAAATCCTGAAAGATGCGTTTTAGCAAGCTCTGGGCGTATTCCGGGCGTCGTTGTGCGAGCAATACTATGTCGACCGAGACAAAGCGTACATTTCGGTCGAATGGCCCCATATTCAACTTAGCATGGCGATAGATATCCGTCTTGCCCACTTCGACGAACGTTCCCAAGCTGGCAACGCACTCCCATGAAGCCTGGAGCATATTCCCGAGAGTGAGTTGAGCACGACGTCCACCCCAGCATTGCTCGTCAACCGTCGGATGCCCGCGGCAAAGTCGGTAGTCCGGCTGCTGAAAATTTGGCTATCCGGTATGGTAAAGCTCTCTATCAATACCTGGCGTTTGGAGTCACTGCCGACTGTCACAAAAATCGTTGCGCCGATCCACTGCGCAATCTTGATAGCAGCCTGCCCAAGCGCACCAGACGCTGCATGTATGAGAACCGTCTGGCCCTTTCGCAGGTTTGCACAGTCAAGTAGTCCGTAATATGCCGTTGCAAAGGTGAGCGGAATCGATGCCCCCTCCGCGAAAGACATGCTGTCTGGTATGCGATGGATCCAGTGCCCATTCGTACGCGAGCAACTCGCATATGGCGTCCCCATCATAACGGCCACACGATCGCCTGGTCTGAACTGCTCCGTAAAACTGTCCCCGACGCGCATCACAATGCCGGCGCTCTCGCCGACCATAGTCTGCGACGGCCGCGCATTTGGCCTAGCGCCACGAGTACATCCTTGAAGTTGACACCCCAGGCATAAGACTGTATCTCCACCTCGTCGGGGCCAAGCTCCCCTTGGTCAGCGTCGACGAAGACCAGGCTACCCAAAAGGCCAGGCTTCTCCACTTGTAGGCGCAGAGGGCGGTCGGACTGGCACAATGGAGCTTCGTAAGTCTCTTCGCCTCCGGCCAGAGCCTTTTCGAGATTGCTATCAGGTACGAAGCGCTGAATTCGCATCTTTCCGTCGCGGAGCATGACTTCGTACTCGAGTGATCGCGCATGGACACCCGTCATCGTGTTCTCGGAAGATGCAACGAACTGTGCTAGAGTATGTCCGACCTGGTCGTGGTGCTGATCCAGCCCATCCTGCACATCGATGCTGAAACAGTGTAGCTTCTGGTTTTCGTTGCGGGCAGATCGACATAGTCCGGTAACGAGCGCACTGTCGGGCACAATCCCAGCATTATCGTTCGAGAAGGTAATCCAGTAGAGTTTAGACGCCTTGCTCAGTAGGGAGGTGATGCGATTAAATTGTAGAGAGGAAGCGTGCGTGAGCAGAAGGTGGTCTGATGCATCCAGAATGATGTAAGAGCATGTCTCGTTGACGGTACTGTCAGTCCAACTGCAGACCGAACACTCGAATCCCTTGGCTGTCAAGTCCTGAAGAAGCTGAAAGATGAAAGCCTGCTGGTTTGGTACATCTTGCAACGCGCTCAGCACTCGAACAAGAGGGAATTTCGGCCTATGCCACGGAATTTGTTATTCACTTGTCAAAAAGTGGAAAATGGCTACCTACACAAGACCTGATAGGGCGTTCCCATTGCTGATATTTTCATCATCACGGGCGGAGAGGGCGGATGATATCAACAACGCTGAATGCCTCTGTGGCTCAGGCAGGTCGTGCGCTGCGATGTCAACCCCAGAGAATCCCACTCTCCTGAGATGCTGATCCCACTGCTCAACCGACTGCAGAGGGCTCTCGGTCCGGCCCTCAGCCACACCGGCCCACCAGCCCTCAATACACCCAAAGGTCATGTTGAGAAACGGCGTGGTCCGCGTTAGCTCCACAAGCCCAAGCAACCCCCCGGGCTTTAGCAGACGACGGATAGTGCCCAAAGACTTTAAAAGCTGCGGTGTGGCATGGACGACGTTGGCTGCAATGACCAGATCGTAGGCGTGGGTCTCGAATCCCTGCTTGCTGGGGTCTTTGTCGAGGTCAAGTGTCTGGAAGGTGAGTAAGTGCGCCCAGCTCTGGAGATGAGTATTGCGGACAGTTTCAAAGAAGCCCGAAGATATATCCGTGTACATGTACTCGGCGCAGAAGCCCTCGCCCGCCGGACTACAGGCCCGTAGTACCTGGTACGTCGTTCCCCCCGTCCCAGCACCAATCTCAAGGATGCGCATTTTGGGGCGCTGGAAGGTCACGGCTCGCACATAATCCGCCATGTACCGGTTTGGGCGTGCGCACTCATCTCCATGGTAGACACGAAACAGCAGCTCGTCCTTCAGGAAGAGAGTAAGTGCATCTGTCTCGCCGGTGAGGATGGATTTTAGCTCAGGTCCAATGCGCGCGATTGCCTCGCCTTCTGTGCCGAGGGTCGCTGTCAGCTGCTCTAATTCGGCTATGGAGTCTGGACTATAACAATTTTTAGAATGTCTCGGTCACACAAGAATCAAAATCATGGGTGATACACTCACATGGACTTTGTTGCTGTGCCCGTGCATCGAATCAGCCCCTTTCCGGCGTCTGATTCGGCGAAGCCGCAAAGCCATTTCCACCATTGAACACGATGGTCATCGACGACGGCAAGGTTGTTTTCGCGCATCTCCTCGACAGCCTTATTGATGTACCGAGCGCAAAGTATACATGTGATGTCTACCAATAAAGACCCGAAGAGAATCTTCGCTGACAGATAGGCGTGAGATTTTTAATGCCGGAATTAGTAAATTCTGCAAGTTAGTGCTTGAGAATCACTTGAAAATACGTGTGAAACCCCGAGATATGAGACAACAAACGGTGAGAATCACAAGTGGTAAAAGTGCCTGTTCGGAGTTTTTTCCCCGTTTCATGACAAAGACTTCGAACTGCCAATACCTACTGATGTAGCTGATTAAGACAATGCCGTTGAGCTCCAAGGGACCAGCCCTACGTACCTTTCTCCCATCTCGTTATCTACTAGTTGCGCTATTCTCGGTCCTTTTCGGCTTCTTTCCGCCAATTGTCTGTAAAAGTAGGCCTCGAAGTCCGACCTTCGCCTTCTTCGTAAGATTGCTCGTGTCCAGGTTTCAAGAGACGCGGAGCTCGCTCCAGGCTCATCGGTTCTACAGCGGTCGTATGACCGTTGCTTGTGCTGGCCTCGGCCTGATACGTGGTCATTTCATCAAGTACCTCTTTTAATACTCCCATATTCATGAGACTTGAGCTTAAAGTCAAAGCGGAATCGGTCATCGAGCTCCTGATTAGGTCCGACTTTGTCCCACCAGACCAGAGTATGAAGTTGGACCCGTCTGTATTCGTACATACAATTGTCGGCAGATTCCGTGGATCCATCAGAGTTTTCGGCGTATCCCGCAAACCAGGTACTTGTATTTCTGTAACGACCCGGTCTCCAGCAAGAGGTTGAAGCTCGTCTGATATGGCATCCATTTGGTCGACCATTTTAGTCATGCCCCTACCAAAACTGTTTTCATCATCATCATTGAATGACCGTGCTTTAGCTGAACGTTGGTTCTGTGCTATCTTGAAACAGATTTTGGCAATTAGATTGATATGTATTGATGACGTTGCCAAAGTTCGCAAAAGCAGAGTGTTGAACAGCAAAAAAGCAAAGAGCGAATGATGGAATATGCTTCTACCTACAGCAACAATGGAAGCATAGAAAGCCCACGGCTGCACACAACATGTGGTTGCATTGTTCCACAAAGCGCTTGTCCACGCCTTGAGCACGATTACCGTTGTGGCTAAAGTTTCCATGCCTTTGTGGACAAAGAATAGTATCTAAGTTCGTCCCAGCCGTGAGATGAACAAGGGGCAGCCGAATTGACTTGATGCGGAGTTCGCTTCTACGACAACGCCAGCAAGATTAAACAAAGTTCTGCTTCTACGCCTCAGTTGCAATCATACGAAAACTGCACAGCAATGCAGAAAGCATGTCACGAGGGAGTGTTGGCAAATCAGGGCCATGGTTGTTGGTTAAGACAGATTTGCAGACCTTGCTCGAGAAAAGCGAGTGGAGGAGCAAATCGAAAGATCGGAACGCAAACTCGGGGGAGGCCAGAGACCTTGGACAAACCTTCCCTTTCCGGAAAAACCTAGCTCCGGTCCAGGGGCCCGTCCCCCGTCGCTCCCGCCCACGCTGACCTCTCCGCCTAACAACATCTCAATGCTAGACGCGACCGAAAGCATGCGAATACCAGTCCAACGATGTCGCTAATGCTCCAAGCCGAGCTCGTAGGATCCTTGAAACCGCAAGCCAGACGTTAGTCTCAGTCGTTCTTAGGAATACTGTGAAGTCTTTGGGTTGGTGCCTGGTGGCCCTAGTCTAGCTGCAATGGCCTTGGTATTTAATCTCTCTTCTTCTTTTCTCTCTCGCTCCTCTTTTTTTGTCTCTCATGAGAATATTGGATCTGTTATATCTTCTCTCACCGGAAGACTACCAGTTATTTCAGATCAGAATATTGGATCCGTTTCAAGATGTTCAATCTCCTAGCAGCACTCACAATTGGGGTAAGTACTAACCTATCCCAGAAGTCTTTTTCTTCTAATCTTAAGTATACTCCTAGCTCATTACGTATCTCATATATACTGTAATCTACAACATCTACTTCCATCCCCTCTCCAAATATCCAGGGCCTCCCCTTTGGGCATCAAGCGAAATACCACATGTTTTCGCTTTCATCAGCGGCCACTTGCCCCGAGTCCTCGAGCAGTTACATGCTGAATACGGCGAAGTTGTACGCTTGGGGCCCCGTGATCTTGCCTTCTTCACACCGGACGCCTGGCAAGCTATTTATAGCCATGGCAAGCAGAAGACCTTCATCAAGGATCCCAAATCGTACCGAGAACCCCCCATAGGGGTGCGAGATATACTGACCGCAAGCGATGCCGATCATCGACGATATCGAAACCTCTTAAGCCATGCCTTCTCGGACCGAGCTCTGAGGGAGCAGCAGCCAATCATTGACAGCCATGTCGACTTGTTGATGCAGAGACTGAGGGAAGCTTCCAAGGACGGCAGGCCTGTCGATATTCACCAATGGCTCAATTACACAACGTTTGACATAATTGGTGATCTTGCCTTTGGCGAGCCCTTTGGGTGCCTGGAAAATTCCACTTACCATCCTTGGGTGAGCCAGCTGTTTCCATATCTGAAATCGGTTGCACTCGTTACGCTGATAGATTCGTGGGTACCTGTGATGAAGTCCATAGTACCCTGGATCCCGAAATTCTTGCTCCGAACCATGTTCCAACATATGGACATGACAAAAGACAAAGTTGAGCGACGACTTGTAACAGACACGAACCGTAAGGACTTTATGCATTTCATTCTGCGGCATAATGATGAGAAAGGGATGGATCGCCAGGAATTGATGGCCAACATGGCTCTCATTATCATTGCCGGGTCGGAGACAACAACCACTGCGATAGCTGCAACCATCTATTTGCTATTGAAGAATCCCGCAATCCTTGAGAGACTGACAAATGACATCCGTACAAAGTTTCGGGGAATTGAGGATATGACCACGGATAGACTGAACGCTTTTGAGTTCTTGAACGCCGTGGTTCAAGAGTCACTGCGCTTGCACCCGCCCGGTCCTGGCGGCTCGCCCAGACTTGTAATGGCGAACGATGCTGCAGTAGCGGGGTTACCGGTCCCTAAAGGAGTAAGTGTCCGCCAAAATTACCAGAAAACCCATTAAAGTGGGCTGATTGAGATAGACCACAGTCACTCTACAAGCTTATGGGGCTTATCGCTCTCCTCAGAACTTCACCAATCCGACAACTTTTGACCCACTCCGCTGGATGGACGAAGGGCGCCAGGAAAACGATCGCCTTGATACCGTCGAGCCCTTCAGTATTGGGCCCCGCAACTGCATCGGCAAGAATCTAGCTTGGGTCGAGATGCGACTGATTTTGACGAGACTCATCTTCGAATTCGATTTGGAGTTAGTTGACGACGGTTTCAATATTGACAAGCAAAAGGTCCTTGTCTTGTGGAACTCGCCCGCTCTGAACGTTAGACTCCGGTCTCGATCAGATTGAAGAGCAAACCCTCAATAGAATGGATTGAAGCTATTTTAGAGCCGAAAGACGATCGTTTCTATCACTGCGTTCTTATTGTGAATTATGAGATATTTCTGACGAGAAAATCTTACCTGTAAATCCCCATTCCCACGCAATACTTAGGATCGCTCCGGGGTACTCCGTAGGCTTGGCTGGGCTTCTTTCTAGGCACCGGCTCAATATTAAATTAGATTTAATTTAGAAATCCTTGCATGTTCTTTCAAAGCTAAAACATCAATTACTGTAGCTTCTTGACGCAGTAGCTATCTCGATGAAACGAAGCTGCAGCCTACAGAAGACAGGTCGGTCTGACTCGGGGAGATTAAATCGAATAGGAGTATGATCCAAATTCGAGCTAGGCCTAGGTTGCATTATCCTATCGGGTACCGCGGAGCTGCGTGGCGGGTCTCGTCTCCTCAGCTGCTAAATTTACTCCTTAGCCCCATATCAATTCAGAAATAGTCATGGATATGGCCTGTATCAACCATGACACTGACGCGGCGCCCTCACTCAGTACTTAAGCTCGCTTCTGACGCTTTCCCGTTGCAACATCTGTTCATCTGATAAGATCAATCTGATTAGATTGATCTGATGAGTCATCATGGCAAACGACAAGCTGAAACTTCTCGGCAAGGCTTTCGCGTTCATCATCCCATACAGCGGGAAGCTTCTGCGCCAGCGCATCGCAGCTATCTATCACCGATGGACATACAAGGCTGAACCTGATGCCAAAAATGTCATCGTGCTTGGTGGCTCTTTTGCCGGCATCGAGCTGACAAGACGTCTCGTCGAGACCCTTCCCACTGGCTTCAAAACCGTCTTGATTGAAAAGAACTCTCACTTCAACTACTCATTCACCTTTCCGCGCTTCTCCGTTATCAGTAGCTACGAGCACACAGCATTCATACCATATGACGGTATTGCAAGTGGCGCGCCCCTGGGCATATTCACCCGTGTGCAGGACACGGTGACCGGTCTTACTGATACTCATGTTATCCTTGCCTCTGGCGCTAAGATCGGATACGATTATCTAGCTGTCGCTTTAGGCTCCTCTCAGCCGCTGCCTGTCCAGGTCTCAGCCACAGAACGCATCGATGCCTGCTTGGAGCTTCAATCGGTGCAAGAAAGTATTAGAGACAGCTCAAATATTGCTGTCGTGGGTGCTGGAGCTGTCGGTGTCGAATTGGCTACCGACATTAAGGATTTCTACCCGAACAAGAATGTTACTCTGATCCACTCGCGCGATCAGCTGCTAAATCAGTTCGGCAAGCGACTCCATGATTACGTCTTATCCACGCTCCAAGAGATGAAGATCCGCATTTTGCTTAATGAACGACCAGAGCTTCCTCATGCTGGAATGACCAGGGCAAAGTCGCTGGCTTTTTCTGACGGGCATGAAGAGCAATTTGACCTTGTTGTGGGTTTTTCTTTCCCGCCATTCCGCTTCGTACTGCATCGCTCACATGATCATATAAGATTGGTTGCACCGGTCAACGACCCAATTCCTGCGTCTTTGCTTCCGCGCATCCTGATGCCATCTCCAAGGAGACGTCTCGTATCCTCGTAAAGCCAACTCTACAAATATCCGTCGCGGATGAACCTCAATCCCACATCTTTGCCTTTGGTGATGTGGCCGAGCATGGTGGTCCAAGAATGGCTCGCGCAGGTTTCTTCCAAGCCGATGTTGTATTAGACAACATCCTCGCCATGATCCGTAACCGTCCGCCTAACAGGACTTATGTGCCGAGACTAGATTTCGAGGGTGCCATCAAGCTGACGCTAGGCAAATCCCACCAAGTCGTTTACTCAAGGGACAATGATGGATCTGACCTCATGATTCCTAATCATGACGATAAGCTCGACCTTGACATTGCTAAGGCTTGGAGACGGCTGGGAGCCGATTTCAAGCTAGCGCTTCCCCTGGCGGACCTCGTGGATAAGCCCTTCGGCAATCCTTAGTACTTAGCTTCATCCTCTAGCTAGTCTTTCTGTTCGCTTTTCATAGAAGGGTAAACAGAGTCCATCGATCAAGATGACAGGTTTGGTGGTTCAGAGGCTGGATCTGACTAGAACGAACTACTCAGGTTTCGATTGGCTCACTGTACTGCGATAGACAGAGGAATTGTCTTTTACTTTCGAATGCCAGCCCCGATACATGGTAAAATAACTAGAACTCAATTATGTAAAATAATTAATTGTGAGACATTGTCACACATCTGAGAATGATAGGATACAGTCTTTCCACAAGTTTAGCCTAGTCAAAGGGGTATACCAACTTTGTTCCTCTGACGGTCCCCTTCCGCATTCTCTCCAATCCATTGATCACACCCGTTAGCCCACCGGTGACTTGGTCAATGACATGTGTCTCGATCTGATGCGCATCCAACAGCGTCTGTGTGCCCCGAAACCACGCCTCGGCAAATTCTCTGTCCTTGGGTTTGGCCCGTCTTCCAAACGGGCGCGGCAGGTTCAGCTCTTTGTTGAACATAGTGAAGGCAAGAATCCAATCAGGTTTAACATCTCGGCGTGTATGGGCCCGCAAAGGGAACGGATCCAAACCCATGTATTTGCCGCCGGAACTGCCTATCGCTGCATAGCAGATCCTCATCGATTCCGTGTCGGTGATGCAGTCGAACGCGTAGGCAAGCGTCTCAGTCGTACATCGCCTAATGTCAGCCCCGCATGTTGCGGATTTGTAGTCAAAGGCTTCCGCTGCGCCCAGCCTCTTGACCCTATCGAAGCTCGACGGAGAACAAGTGCAAATGGGTACCAGACCAGATTTCCGGAGCATTTGCAGGGCCAACGCGCCAGTCGCCGTATTTCCCCCACAGACGAGTACGAACTCAGCCCTGCCGTTCGCATCCACGGGCCTTTCCGCCTCCGCAACTGCCTCCGCAACTGGATATGGTAGCGGAAGTTTCCAGCCGTTGTATAGTGCAAGGCCGACCGTTGAAAGCCCCACGCCAAGGCTGGCCCCTTCCTCGTCTGACAAATCGGGTGGCAGCCGGTACACGAGATCGGCGGGGACCGCAACAAACTCCGCGAATGCCCCGTTGTCGCGACGGTCCGGGTTGTTGCCGTGAACGCATCCGCTTACCCTCTCTCCCGCCTTCAACTGACTGTTCTTGACCAACGGCCCAACACTGACTACCTCACCCGCAAAGTCGCATCCGAGAGTCGCCCCCGTCATTGGGGAAATGTCCAGCGCCTTTGCGTCGAAGGGATTAAGTGCAACACACGTCACTCGCACCAAGATCTCATCCTGCTCGATCAGCGGGAGCCCACATCCCTCGCGTAGCTGGACCGTCCCGGGTCCATCGACCTTGAGCGCTCGCTGTACTGGCGGCAACGATGCCATTGTGTCAAGAGCGGTGTTGGACAGTCAGAGGCGAAGGAGAGATTTTGGAGTCATTCTTTGCTCTTCGGTCCACCGGAATGTCGGGACCTTATGAGATTTGCTTCTTGCTGATAAATGTGAAACTTCCTCTGTACCGCCTCGGATGGCGCTGGCACCGGTGTCTCTTTTCGTGGAGCTGAGCCATGGCTTGATTCAAGTACCCTCCTTTTGCCCAGAGATCCGTCCGGGACTGCTCGGGTCATTAGGCTGGGTAGCGCTTGACTGACCCCTTTCGAATTATCCTTCGTACAGCAATATGTACAATAGAACCGCAACATGAGGTAAAGTAAATCCTTTGTGGTTACGAGTACATGTCAGGGCCTAAGATACTATATACCCCTGTTTTGGGAAAGTTAAATTCTTCATTGTTGTCGAAATACTGCAGCTAAATTCAACAGAACCCCACTTCTTTATCAAAATGTCGGAGAAAATAGGGATAATCGGCTCGGCATGTCGTTTCCCTGGTGCGTCCAGCTCTCCATCCAAACTGTGGAAGCTATTGAGAGACCCCAAGGACGTTTTGAGCACTTTTCCTCCCGAAAAACTCAACCTCTCGAGCTTTTACAACAGAGATGGGGAACACCATGGTAGCACAGATGTCCAGAACAAGGGCTACTTACTTTCAGAAGACCCACGTCTGTTCGACACATCGTTTTTCAACATCAGTCCTCTCGAGGCAGAAGAAATGGACCCCCAACAACGCGTGCTCCTGGAAACAGTGTTTGAAGCATTAGAGTCAGCGGGCTGTTCTCTCGATCAAGTGAAAGGTTCCCTTACCTCGGTGTATGCTGGGCTTATGAATGGAGATTTTGGTAACATCCAGGAACGCGACATCGAGACTCTCCCGACATATAATGCCACCGGAACAGCCCGAAGTATCCTGTCCAACCGAGTTTCGTATTTCTTTGACCTTAGGGGACCATCTATGACTATAGATACGGCTTGCTCCAGCTCCTTGGTTGCTCTCCATCAAGCCGTGCAAAGCCTACGAACTGGCGAGTGTAAAATGGCGATAGTTGCCGGCGCTAATCTCATCCTTGATCCAACTATGTATGTGGCTGAATCGAAACTTCACATGTTATCTCCAGATTCCCGATCTCGTATGTGGGACAGGGCGGCCAACGGTTACGCGCGTGGCGAGGGATTTGCGGCGGTCATTCTAAAACCCCTCAACCAGGCCGTTTTCGACCACGATCACATTGAGTGCGTAATAAGAGGGACAGCAGTCAATTCCGACGGGCGCTCCAGAGGCATCACAGTGCCAAGCGCCTCTGCTCAAACAGCTCTAATCAGGCAAGCATACCGAGACGCCGGTTTAGATCCTCAGATCGATCGCTGCCAATTTTTTGAAGCACATGGGACGGGAACTCGAGCGGGAGACCCCGTAGAAGCACGGGCAATTCGGGATGCCTTCTTTCCAGAGGATAAAGAGCTATCATGCCCAGGAAAGCTGTTGGTTGGCTCGATTAAAACGGTCATCGGACACCTTGAAGGCTGTGCTGGCTTAGCTGGGGTACTGAAAGCATCCCTTGCCATGCAGAATAGAGTTGTCCCTCCGAACATGCATTTTAACAATCTGAATCCCGATATTGCTCCTTTCTATCATCATCTCGAGGTGCCTACCGAGCCTCAGCCGTGGCCGGAGGTTCCGGGCACGCCTTTACGAGCCAGCGTGAACAGCTTTGGTTTCGGCGGAACGAACGCACACGTAGTCCTTGAAAGCTTTCACACGGAACAGCACGAGGACTGCGATCGAGAGTTTCAGAAATCCCCCGAAGACGAGCGATTTATCAGTCCACTGACTTTCTCCGCAAACTCCAAGGCCTCTCTGGTAAGAGCGGTAAAAGCTTATGCGGATTACATCCGAGCCAACAAGTACCTCAATCTTGTTGACCTTACCTGGACGCTGCAGAATAGGCGCTCTAGCTTCGGCTTCCGTACTTTCTTCTCAGGCGCAACGCGTCAGAGACTGCTTTCGTACATGGATACATATGTTGACGAGGCAGGTAACGCCGTCCCGGCCCCAATCCCTGCTTCCGCTCCTGCTCCCGCCCCGGCTTCCGCTCCTGTCGGTGGCCCCGCGATACTCGGCATATTTACGGGACAGGGAGCCCAGTGGGCGTCGATGGGCCGCGATCTCATCGCTCATTGCCGTCTCTTCCGAGAATCTATCGAGCGTTGCGAGGAGTCGCTGGCGGCTCTCGGCTCTGATGCACCACAATGGTCTCTAAAACAGGAGCTCATGGCTGATGAGGATGCCTCCCGTGTTGGAGAAGCTGCCATCTCGCAACCACTCTGCTCGGCCGTCCAGATTGCCACGGTCGATCTCTTGAAGGCATGTGGCATCGAGTTCCAAGCCGTTGTCGGGCATTCGTCTGGTGAGATTGCTGCCGTATACGCGGCGGGTATCCTCTCAGCTCAAGATGCTATTCGGATTGCCTACTACAGAGGCTTCCACGTCAGGCTTGCAGAGTCTTCATCCGGTCAAACAGGCGGGATGCTGGCGGTAGGAATCTCTTTCGATAGCGCCTCTCAATTTTGTGCGGATCCAAAGTACATTGGTCGGACCAGCGTCGCAGCCGCAAATGCGCCCACCAGTGTCACCCTTTCCGGTGACCTGGATGCTATCGACGAAGCCAAGACGCACTTTGACGATGAGAAGATATTTGCAAGAAAGCTGAATGTCGATACCGCTTATCATTCTCACCACATGCAGCCAAGCTCCGCTGCCTATTTTCAATCTCTCCAGGCTTGTGGTATTAAAATCTCTAACCCACGTAACGGTTGTACGTGGGTATCGAGCGTTCTTGGCGATACCGATCTATTGGAGGACGGTTTAGAGATGCTCAAGGACCAATACTGGGTGGATAACCTGCTGAACACCGTACTTTTTGCTCCTGCCGTAGAATGCGCCTTATGGAGCGCTGGACCTTTCGACATGGTGGCTGAAGTTGGTCCGCATCCGGCGCTCAAAGGTCCAACTACGCAGATCCTCAAGTCATCACTGGGATCTTCGCTGCCATACTTTGGCACCATGAGACGCGGCGATGACGCGATTGAGGCATTCTCCGGAGGTATCGGCTACCTCTGGGAACACCTTGGCCCTATAGCGCCCATTGACTTTGGTGGCTATCAACGAGCGTTCGCTGTGGCAGATGCCAAGTCGCCACGGTTGCTTAAAGGCCTACCTTGCTACTCCTGGGACCATGGTAAGGCGCATTGGAAGGAGTCTCGCATTTCGCGAAACTTGCGCCTCCGTGACCATAATGGACACGAGCTCCTCGGTCGCAGAGTTCCAGACGATAGTCAGGACCTAATGCGCTGGCGTAACATTCTCCGCCCCGATGAGTTCTCTTGGGTGAAATGTCATGTATTCCAAGGTCAGATTATCCTCCCAGGGGCTGCATACATATCAGCCATGACAGATGCTGTGAAGGTTTTGGCGGACGGGAAATTGCCGAAGTTAGTTGAGTTATTCGACGTTGAGGTGCCGAGGGCAGTTATCCTGCAGGAAAATCGGTCTACAGAGCTCATCACCATTCTCCGGCGCATTCCTGGACTAGGAACGTCGAAG
>JAGFMW010000098.1:0-85003 GCA_021030935.1 Astrothelium subdiscretum | reverse complement strand
AATAAAAAAATTCGATAGCGAAATAATATAATCTATAAACAAATAAATAAAAAATTAATTAGCAAATATTATAATAGTAATTTAATTATTTATTATTTTTAATTTAATAATAAAAATATTGATAATTATCTCGTTTTTATTAACTATATTATTGTTGTTTAGATTTATTGTAATTAATATCTAAATTATATTATTTTTAGAATTGCTTTAACTAATATATTTATTAATATAATAGTAATTGTAGAAATATTTTAATTTTTTATTTTTATTAATTTGTAAACAAAAGTGAGTTTTTAAAGCTTTATATTTGTTTTAAAAATAATTAATTGATTAATAATTATTTTTGTTATATATTTAGTAGAAATATTTATATAAACGTTAATAGTTTTGTAATTAATTGCTACTATTATATTAATTATATTTTATAAATTAATTATTAACGCAATTTCTTGAATTATTATAATAGCGTCAATTTATATATATAGCTTTAGACGTGTTATATATAATCTTGAGAGCGTTATATAATTTTTTGTAATTATAAAATAAAATTTTTAAATCGAAAATTAGTTTAAAAATATCTTTAAAAATATAAATATAAATTATATTAAAATAAAGAAAAAAATAGCAATAAACAAAAAAATATAAATATAAAAAAAATAATATTTGTAATAATATATCAAGATTATTATATAATTTTTGTAAACGAATATATAATAATTTTAAAATATCTATTATTAATTTATTAGAATTTTAACTAATAATTGACTTTAAATTAATTAAATTTCACAAAATTAATTAATAGTCGTAATAGCTAACAATCTCGAAATAAACACAAAAAATAACAATAATCTAATCTAGTAACAATATACTATTTGTTTTGATTTAATAGTCAAAATATATTGTTAAAACAATATTTTTCAATATACAAAAAAATACTATTTTGTATCAATCGCTATTAATTTATAAATAATTACAAATATTATAAAAAATAATAAAACTAAAGCTAAAATAGTTATTGTTAGATCTAAAATATTTATACTTCTCTAAAAAGATTTTTATAAAAACAATAATATTTTGCTAAATTAAAATAGTAGTAAAAATAAATATAATTAACGTTTTAGATTAATCAAGAAATTAATTAGAAATTTGATCAAAAAATTGATCAAAAGATTGATTAAAGTTTTTTTTAAATAAAAATAGTTGATCAAAATTTTTTTTAAATAAAAATAATTGTGATTAAGTTAACAATTATAATATTTTATATTTGATCAATTTTTATAGTAATTTGAATTCGATATCAATTTTATTAGATAAAATATATATTTTATCTACTAACTATTTAGAAAAGTTTTTAATTTAGATATATTTATATAATATTTAAATAATAAAATATTTTTTTTAATACTTAATATAAATATCGCATAATATTAGAAAATCGCGTAATCTCGTAAAAATAGAAAAATCAATTAATTAAAAATTGTTGATAATATAAATACCAAATTGATTAGCAAAATCTTTTCAAAAAATATTATCTATATAATTGTATTTAATTTAAATATCTCGAATAATATTGATATATTTAATAATTTCTTTAATTATTGTTGTAGATTTTTCTTTTAATAATAAATTAGCTATTTTGATAATTAATATTGACATATAAATTAAACGCGTAGATAATTAAATTTGTAAATATATCGATTAATTCAATTGATATCTAGAAACTCTTAATTGTTTTATTTAATAAATCGATAAATTAAAATTAATTAACAAAAATTTAATTTAATAACACTTAATAACATTTTTTTAGTAATTTAATTCTAGCAATATATTAAAAATAGTAATATATATTTGTCTTGAAAACACTCAAAAATCTTTTTAAAGTTTTTAAAATTTTGCTAATTTGAATAATCAAATTAATTAATATAGCTATATTCGAGACCCATACTTATATTTTATCTAATAAAATAAATTAGATCAATAAATAAAGTATATTGTTATTATATACTAGACTAGATAGCTAGATATCTAAATAATAAACACGTGACCGACGATAAAAGTAGATAATTCAAATAATTCACCACACTATTAATCGACATTGCTAGTCAATAATCGACATTCGTAGCCAATAAGAAGCCTAGAAAGTGGCTAATCCAACAATTATATATAGTGAGGTGGCGTAGGGGTCAAAATTTGGATATTCTCCAAGTCACTTTGACTTGGGCTTGGAGAAAGACATGGTTTCGGCAGGTCATATCGTTGAATGGCTGTGCGAATCTTTGCTGGACGTAATTTTTGACTGTAGAGGTACACATTACTGGCCTTGAACTTGCTTCTCGAACTTTAATCTTCTTGGCAATGACTTTCCATTTTTTGGCAGGAAGGTTCTTAGAAATTCTCCACTTGGCAAGTTTTCGCTCAAACTGTCCCTTAGTGGCTCTGAAACAGTGGTTGTCCATACACTTGACGAGTTCGTCCATTGACTTGTCTCTTCGACGAACAGAGACGTGATGATCTCTTTCTGCGCCTCCCAATCCGGGGCAGGGATCTCATCATTAGGCATCGTGGGCGTTTACAACCTTGCTGGAATGGAAGCTATTGCTGCCAAGACTTAGCTAACGATTCTCACTCGCGATCTTCAAGTGGACTGCTTAGGTAGCAGAGACTGCCACACTTTGGTGTCCAGCGGTTTATTAACTTCTACCCACGAAGGAAAGATTATGAGACCGATGGCTTGAGGATGGTCAAATCCTAATAGAAGGCAATGAAATAATCGAATTAAGGATATATGAAAGTGCAATAGGGAAATTTGAGGCTGTTATAAGTGCAGCCTTGTGCTGCTTGCCTCCCACATTCCGTCGTGCCCAGATAGCCCTAAAGCATAGGATTGGACAGTAGTTGAGAATCGAGCATATCCCGCCGATTGGCCGGTTCCAAAATCTCGCGACAGGTTCCGCGGGCGTTGATTGGGCTTACCAAATATACCCTGTCCTTGTTTGTTATCCTGCCGCACTGCTCGGGCCCTGCCTTAATATCCTACTTGCCTTTACGGCGCGGACTCCGTGTACAAAAAACTGTGTTACATGTCCATCATCGTCCACCATTCCATCCAGTGCTAGAACGAATTTCTGCCTGAATGGATGGAGGACCTTGGTGGACACCCAAACCATGGAATAGTGTTCTACTTTATTGAAGACTACGTTACTGGTTACAAGGCGCTGAGTAATAGCTCTTTCATAGTGTACAGAGGCAACTCTCAAATATTCAACCAATAATATCCTACCTACTCGCCGCCTGGCCGCTTCGTCCCGTGTCGACCGTGCGTCGACCGAACCCAACACCCTATGCTGTTGGTTTGCCCGTTGGTTTGCCGCATGTATGCTATGGCTTACTCCAAAACCTCGCTGTATGTGTTGCCAAGGCACATTCTGACCAAGAAAGTGTGATGCTATGGCTTTTTATTTAATATGAACCAACTCGCTTTTCTATTGTCAAAAAATTCACCTGCTATCTCTGGCGATTCGACTTTTGTCTTTGTGGTTATGGATACCAATACATTGCTCAATCTCCTAAGCTTGCTCGTGAACTTCATTTTCGGCTTGGCATCAGCTGCCGCCGCCTTGCTCCAAATTCTCAATTTTATTGAGGCCAGAAAACGACAAACATCGACTAATCGTAGTAAGAACTGAGAAACAAATAATATGCCGTAATTAAGTAGGCTAGGTAGATAGTCTAATATCCTAAAAGGACTGGCCGAACCTCGGAATCTTCCCCGCCGCAACACCCGATGACTCTTACTTGCGGGGCGACGTCACTGCATCCAAATTAACCCGAACCCCAAACCGTCGATAAAAATCCGCCCACGCCCGGTGCCCTAGTGGGGCTTCAAGGCCTCTCGACCTTCGCCATGTACATATTCGCGCTCTTCTGCCGCGAACAATCCGTCTTCCAAAAGCCTCCTTGAAGCAAAATGGCTCCTCGATCTGAAGATGCCAATTCCCCGTCGGAGACCTCGCCGCTCCTGAGCAAACCCACAGCGGGAACTGTGGACCAAGCGGCTGGAATCGCTCCAAATGGTGCGGCGGAGACGTCGGTGCCCGCCCAGGAAGATGGTGGAAGTACGATTGAGAGACAGGCAGATGATGAGCAGGGGCGGCGGAAGCAGTTTGAGGGAATGCCGGAGATGAGGAAGAGGATGAAATATATCATGCCGGCATTAGGCATTGGAGTGAGCTCAATTTATTTGGTAAAGAAGAAAGCCTTATGCTGAAGCTTTGTAACTTAGGTGTTCATGTCTGCGTGCGATCAAACGCTTATCGTGACCTCGTACGGAAAGATCGGTAGCGAATTGCAAGCTCTGAATCAGACTTCATGGATAGCCACTGCGTACGCAATGCGAATTATATGGAAGACCTGTTGTAGACCTTGAGCTTATGCATTACTGCTAGATATTTCCTTACCCTAACCTCCTTCCAGCCACTCTACGGTAAAATGTCAGACATCTTTTCCCGTAAAGGCTGCCTCCTCTTCGCATACATCGTCTTCGGTCTCGGCTGTCTCTGGTGCGGCTTAGCCCCTGACATGACAAATCTCATCATTGCCCGAGCATTCGCGGGCATAGGCGGAGGCGGCATGACAACTGTCGTCAGCATCTTCATGTCTGACGCTGTGGCATTGCGGGAGAGAGGGAAATTCCAGGGCTACATCAACATCATCTACGCGTTTGGTGCTGCTGCTGGACCACCCCTGGGGGGTGTTCTGGTCGACTCGATTGGATGGCGGTGGGCTTTCCTAGTGCAAGTACCGCTTTGCTTTGCTGCATTCATTGCCGTTTTTTTCATTATCAATATCCCGAAAAAGGAGGACGAGCATTGGAAAGAAAAACTTCGTCGTATCGACTTTTTGGGCGCGATCATTCTCCTTGCTGCGGTCTCCATGCTATTACTCGGCCTTGATCGTGGGAGCAACGTCTCCTGGGCTTCCACCTTGGCCATAGTCTGTCTTGCTGTTTCAATTCCGCTCTTCGCTGCTTTCATCTTCGTGGAGATCAAAATCGCATCGGAGCCTTTTGCTCCAGGGCATATAATATTCGAGCGATCGTTGTTTGCATGCTATCTGTGCAACCTCTTTAGCTTCTGTGGCTGGATGGCAACGATCTTCTACGTTCCTCTAAAGTTTCAGGCTGTCAATGGTTATTCACCCGCGAAGGCAGGGGTCGTCGTGATACCTCCTGTACTGGCTGCGGTTTCTGGGTCGCTCTTCGGTGGGTTCTACATGCATCGATCAGGAAAGTATTATTGGATAACTGTCCTCTGCTATGCCTTTCTCGTAATTGGGACAGCTCTCGTCCTACTATTTTCAGGGTTAATCGTGGACTCGGTCCCCGGCATGGTCGTTGGTCTTGTAATTTGTGGATTCGGCAATGGAATTGGCGTCACGACGACGTTGATAGGTCTAAGTACGCACAATAATACCAGAATTTTGACTAGCAGCGTTGACTCTAGCAGTTGCGAATGCTTCCCCCGAGGATCAAGCAATCACTACCGCATGCTCATATCTATTTCGATCTCTTGGTAGTACGATGGGAGTTTCCCTCTCTGCAACGGTTGGCAACCAAGTGCTACGGACCCAGTTAGCCAATGCTCTCAGCAGTGGGAAAGATGCGGCGAAGATCGCCGAAAGGGTTCGGGAGAGCTTATCGTATATTCAAGAATTGAAACCAGCCGTGCGAGTGATCGTGAGACAATGCTACGCCCGATCTGTACAGGCTGCATTTGGGCTGCAGATTGGTCTTGTTTTTGGTGCCTTTCTCAGTGCGTGGTTCATACGCGAGAAAAAGTTGAGCAATTGAAACGCTCAAAAGAGTGCCTTTGACTAGAAGGCATTTTATCCCTCGCACAATACTCTACTCCTCGAGAGTGTTGCCGAGACGTATTTTGTCTTTTCAATGAACGAAAATGAAGAACAGAGCGGGTATTAAAGGTGAGGGTGGATATTAAAGATGGGAACCCTTTAGAAGAAGGTTGAAAATGTTCGAGTCGCGTACCGAAAGTCATTCAGTATGGAAAATAGTTCTTGATGGGTTCGTTGATCTTGTAAGCGACGCTTCCCACGGTCTATTGTGGCCGCATGTGACGTGGACAGAGAAAGTGAGAAACCAAGTCAAAAATGTACAGCGTCAATTTGATAGTTTCTTGTCTATTAAACCCAGATGCAATACAGGCATTGCCAAAAGACCCCAAAGAATGCAATCCAAAGAGAGCAGGGCAAGCCTCCCAGTCCATGCATTAGAGCATCAAAAATGGGAAAAGCACCTTCCTACAGCTTCATCCCTAGTACCTTATGTACCCTCAGCGCCTGTCTTATACTCAAGTCCAGCATGATCTCCTCGCTTCCACCTGGAATGGCATAAGCCCTCACATCCCTGTACAATCTCTCGACCTTCGCACCCTGGCCTCCCCTCGAGTAACTCAGGCCACCGAAAATCTGACTTGCCTCCCTCGCACAGAACTCGAAAGTCGTCGTCGCCTGGGCCTTGAGCCCCGCAATCGCACCGCCCAGCTTCAGCATCGCCTCCGTCTCATCCATGCGCTGGCATTGAAACACCATATTCTCGAGCCAATTATACGACGCCTCGATCTGGCGCGCCATATGCGCGAGCTTGAGCCGAATGACCGGATGCTCGATGAGTTTCTTCCCAAACGTACGCCGCTTATGCGCGTACTTGACCGACTCCTCGTAGCAGACGCGCGAGAAGCGGATGCACTGGATGATGATGCCGATGCGCTCGTGGTTGAAGTTGGTCATGATGACGCGGAAGCCCTGGTTCTCCTTGCCGATCAGGTTCTCGACGGGCACTTTCACGTCCTCGAAGGTGACGTAGGTGGTGCCGGACGACCAGACGCCCTGGCAGTCCATGCGTCGGGTCGCGACGCCGCCGAAGTCGCGCTCGATGAGGAGCAGCGAGACGCCGTTCATGCCGGGCCCGCCCGTGCGCACGGCGGTGGTGAAGTAGTCGCACCAGATGCCGTTGGTGATCCATTTCTTCTCGCCGTTGACGATGTAGTGCTTGCCGTCCTCGCTGAGCTTGGCTTCGCAGGTGAGGTTGGCGACGTCGCTTCCCGCGTCCTGGGTGGAGTTAGTATCAGACCATTGGGGATGGAATGGGATGGGATACTGACCGGTTCGGTGATGGCGAGACAGATGCGCTTGTCTCCGCTCAGGATACCCGGCATCACTCGGTCGAGCAACTCTTTCTTGCCGTAGTGCGCCAATGGAGGACATCCGATTCCAAAGCCTCCAATCAGATTCCACACCAGACCACCGCTACCAGCGCGCGAGAGCTCATCTGTAAGGAGCATCTCATGGAAGAAGTCCCATTTCTCCGGCGGTACGCTCTTCACCCGTGCATTCGTCCATTGCGTTGGATAGCCCATACCCATGAGACCCGGGAGGTATCCGCGTTCACCCATCTGTTTGTATATTTCATCAGGCACCTTCTTCGCCTCGTCCCACTCGGTGACGTTCGGCATGATTTCATCTTCGACCCATTGGCGGACTTCGTCTCGGAGGGCGACGTGTGTTTTGTTGAAGTAGGCGGAGTGTTGCTATGTACTTGCATGAGTAAAGTTCAACGCTGATTGGACCAATGAAGCGAAGAGGAACTTACGGATTGATACCACCCTGGATCAGCATATGGGATGAGATCGCCAAATTGATCGAATGCCTCCGTTTCTACTTGTGCATTCGGGCTCGGTACTGGAGCGACTGTGCCGCTCTCTGCTGATGGTTGTGCGGCTTCTTGCTTGGGCGGACTTGGAGGCGGCGTGGGAGGAGCGGCGGATTTTGGTTTCGAGTCGAGCGAACCAACCTGGAGCTGCTTCTTGTATTTCTTCAGAATGCTCTCGTTATGGTATTTCCAGAATTGTTTTGATGCATCTTTGCCAGCAACTCTTTGAAGGACTATCACATGTCAGACAATGCGGCTAGGGAGGTATGGGGAAGTGTGCTCGTACTCTTCTTGCCGCCTATACTTTGTTAGTGTATCTTTGTACGATAACAGATTTCCCGTGTTCAGTTCTTACCTGGATGTTCGTCCTGGAATTTGCTTAAATCGTAGACATCTTCGTCTACTATGATCCAGAGATTATCGGGCTTGTTGTGCGACGAGACGTCATTCTTGGAGAATGTTTGCGACATGGTGATTGATAGGTGTATGGCTCGGAATGATCTGATGATAGATGAAAGGTGGCGGGTAGAGGATGATATGGAGGGCTCCTAGATGTTTGATGGCCAGTTGGACTTTATTTTGCTTTTGCTTTCACATGTCAGACCCGATGATGTCTCGTGAGCGGCGGCAGCACCTCAGTCAGTGGGGACCCTGCGGCGACCATTGCGGCTGTTAGGCATTTGAAGTCGCGGTACGGAGGACTTCTAGCCGTGATTTGCTATGCCCTGAAGTGATGCGCGCATCGAGTCCTTCACGTGGGATAGCCGGAGGCCCCACGGCTATTCGCCGCGAACGACGAACTGAGATGCTTTTGTGCCTCGGCACGGAGTGAGGAACTTTAGGTACGTACCTAGGCCCATACTGTTAGCCATGCCTGCCATGTCGGCTTGGCTGCCGTCCTTTTTTTAGCTAGACGCCCCCAGCAGACACCTTTAGTCCGAGGATATCAACGGGCCGAGATTTCTCGGGAAAGCCGTATCTGGTATCCCTGAGACTTCGGTCTCGCTCCACAATCGCCCTTATAAAGTCAATAGTCCCTGTATTTGATATCAAAGCCAACTATATGACGTCCCTAGCGAGGTTCAAATAGCGAACTCAATCTTCTTTCTGAGCACCTTTGATCCTAACGGTAAGTCGTGATCAAGGGGATATGTATTTGATTAGACGCCGTCCGTCATTTTGAGGCCTTGTGGATCCACTCGTAGATCTAGAGGCATACTACTCAACGTTTGAGTTATGAAGTCCGAAGTAAATAAAAGCGTTTTTCAACTTTTTGTCTAGAGGCAATATACGAAAAACGGGGTTTCGTCCTTTGTCTCTCAGCTCGGCCGAATGGATTTCCCTGGTCTTTTTGGGTATCACGGCGTGAACAGGAAAGAGGGAACACAGAAATGACGTCACAAGATCATCCGACCACTCGCTTTATTCTTGGCCAGGGGGATATAGATAGATTGATTTTCGAACCCGCATTAACAAGACCCTAATTTCCTAGAACATTTTTAAGCCGCCATATAATCAAATTCCAAAGATGCCGCTACAACATGTCCATGTCACTCGCGGCGCTGATCTCCAGACTAGCGGGGCGCAGACTGAAGGCATGATCAGGTATATGCCAGTTAGTCTGCAAAAGCAAGTCGGGCTAATATCCTGGTCATTAGACAAAATGCCATCGCTGGTTTGGCCGACAACATTTGCGCTTCAGGTTTACCTTTGCTAAAGCTGTAGTTTTGGCAACTGCTGACTCAAAGAAAGTCATGATCGCCAAGCCGCACACAGCCTCTGCTGTTCACCACCACGGCGAGCAAGGTAAAACCTTTTTAACTAGGGTTTTTGATCTTGGAGGAGCGGAACTGTCTAATGTTCTCTCCTAGATACGGTTGTCTACGCTGCCGCGGGCCGTGGAACTGTCGTCAGTCAAGGTGGAGAGGAGCGCCAGAACCTCGACCCTGGTGATTTTGCTTTAATACCTGGTAATTTTCATCGTATTCCACAGACCCGAGAGTCTCGCTGGCTAATAAACAGTAGCTTTTGCAGAGCACCAGGAGGTCAATGACAGCGACGAAGACGTCGTATGGATTATCACGCGAACTGGCCGAGACCCATTCGTCAGGAATCTGGAAGGATGGAACTCCAGCAAGCGGGATAGGCAAGCCAATTCACCTATAGAGAAGAACAAATAGCTTTCGCGGAGCGAGAAGGATCAGTCCAGATTGCTGGGCAGATTACTAGATGGTTCAGGCGCTTGGACGTGCAAGTTCTAGTTTTCTGTATAACGTATCTAGTCTCGCGGCATCGCGCTTCAGAATGGAGGGATAAAGCGGATGTCTTTTCGAATACGGAGTAGCTGCTGCAAGCATTATGCACATTCCCTGTTGTACCACATGTGGCTTTGTCCCTGATATTGGGTGCACCAATCGGAGTGCATGTCTCATCGAGCTCTTGAGCAGGGGTAAGACGCAACTCCGACCTTCCTACCAAACTGCTGCTTTCATGCAGCACGGCCCTTTGTCGAGACAACCAGAGCGCGATAATTCCTGCGGCATCCCGCCTGACGTGCCGTGAGGCTTGCAGTCAAATGACTCTTTGACACCCTTTACAGCGCAGCGAAATGGTGCGCGGGAATCGGAGGACAAGATTGTGGCGCCACGCAAGGGTCTGGGCAGCCCGGGCCCAGACCTCGTCGAGCGGGATGGTAATCACTAATTCGCCATTCCTTCAGCTTAGCTGCTAGGCGTCGATCATCTGAATACAACCTCGTGGCCTTGAAAAGCCATCTACACGCTCTCATATATCTCTCCGATATCGTAGATTTCGCTTTTGGAGTCTCGACAGCTTCGGATCCTCAGGAAGACCAGATCGCAACCATGGCTTCCACGGTGACTGATTTGATCACGAAGACCGTGTCGGTCACCGCAACGACAGCTTCGAGCACAAGCAGAGCAGCTCCCCAAGGTGGTATCTTAGAAGGCTCGAATCCATCTACCTATGATCCGAAGAATCCGATTATCATTTTTATAATCCAAGTATGTCTGGAAAGTGCTCTGTCGGTTTCGATGAGGCTGATATCTACGCAAGGCTGGCATTATCCTCATCTTTTGTCGTTTACTGCATTACCCTTTATCGAGGATACGGCAACCACGAGTCATCGCGGAAGTCATCGGAGGGGTCCTCTTGGGCCCCTCTGTAATGGGTTTGTCTCTCGAGCTGTGTATAGCTATCTTTATCTCTTCTTACGTATCGCAGGACGGATTCCGGGCTTCACCAATGCAATATTTCCGGCGGCTGCTATGCCAAATCTGACCCTTGTCGCCAATATCGGGCTGATCTTGTTTCTCTTTCTTGTGGGACTAGAGGTCGATCTTCGTTTTCTCGGCAACAATTGGCGCGTAGCCTTGACCGTGAGTACGGCATCGATGATTTTCCCCTTTGGACTCGGATGTGGTATTGCGTGGGGCTTGTACCACGAATTTAGGACCGAGGCAGGAATTGTTCCCATCAGCTTTGGAGTATACATGCTGTTTATCGGCGTTGCTATGGCTATCACTGTACGTCTCCAGGAAGTTGAACAGTTTTCTTCTAGGCTGACGTTCGCCCAGGCATTCCCCGTTCTTTGCAGAATTCTGACTGAACTGAAATTGCTCAGCACCCCAGTTGGATTAATCGTTCTTGCTGCTGGCGTTGGCAACGATGTCGTTGGCTGGATTCTTCTTGCTTTGTGCGTAGCTCTAGTCAATGCCGGAAGCGGCATCACTGCCCTTTGGGTCCTTCTCACCTGCGTTGGATACACGCTTTTCCTCTATTTCGCAGTCCGACCTGGCTTTATGTGGGTATTACGAAGAACTCGCAGTCTTCAGGATGGCCCCAGCCAATCGATCGTCGCTTTGACGCTTCTGATAGCCATTGCTTCTGCGTTCTTCACTGGTGTGATTGGAGTCCACCCGATTTTTGGCGCTTTCATGGCAGGCCTCATCTGTCCTCATGAAGGGGGTTTTGCCATCAAAGTTACGGAAAAGGTTGAGGATCTTGTCAGCACCCTTTTTCTACCACTATATTTTGCACTCTCTGGTCTTAGTACCAATCTTGGACTTCTAAACAATGGAATTACCTGGGCATACGTTATCGGGGTTATCGCTGTGGCGTTTTGTGCCAAGTTTCTGGGCGCTTCCGTCGCTGCGAAGCTGAATGGATTAGTGTGGAGAGAAAGCTTCAGCATTGGCGCTCTCATGAGCTGCAAAGGTCTTGTGGAACTCATTGTCCTGGTAAGTGTCTCGAATCGCAAACTCACAGACTTGTAGCTGAGATCCTTCAGAATATTGGCCTGCAGGCGAAAATCTTGAGCCAAAGGACGTTCACTATATTTGTGGTTATGGCGCTCGTTACGACGTTTGCCACGACTCCGCTCACATCGGCGCTCTACCCACCGTGGTATCAGAAGAAACTCGAAGCATGGAAACGCGGAGAGATCGACTGGGATAGCGGGCGCGTTATCCCAACGGCCGACCAGGAAGACGGTGTTGATTCGATTGCTGTCGAAAAATCGGGGAGCAGCAGTGTTCGGAGGTTACTTTTGTACCTCCGCTTGGACAACATGCCCTCTTCACTCGCTTTAATGTCATTGATGGGAAGCCAAGGAACGGCTGCACCAAAGATACATCCATCGAAGCAGTCCGTAGACGATGAATACAATCCACCGAAGCGCGCCGTCGAGGTTCACGGTCTCCGTATGGTCGAACTCACAGAACGTGATTCCTCAGTTATGAAAGTGTCGGAGATTGACGAATTCTCTGTTCATGACCCACTCGTCAATACTTTGAGGACTTTTGGCCAAATGCACAATCTTGCTGCTTCTGGCGAAGTTGCAGTCGTACCGGAATCCGACTTTGCCGATATGCTCGTCACGAAAGCCGCTGAGGCCGAATCCTGTATGATTCTTCTGCCATGGAGTGAGACAGGCAGCATGTCAGAGACTCAAACCATCTCGTCCGACAGTGTGAAAAACAAATTGGATTCGAGCACCTATGCCCAATTTGTGTCTTCTGTACTAAACAACGCGCGCTGCAGCACCGCCGTCTTTGTCAATCGATGCTTTGGTGGTAGTTCCGTGCTCCGAGAACGGAGTCGAGGTTTAACGCGGACCATGAGCACATTGAGCTTTCGCAGTGCGAGCACTCGCGATCAAGTTACGCCACTTGCGGACAAGAGCCATCACATCTTCTTACCATACTTCGGCGGCGCGGATGACAAGAAAGCATTACGACTGGTCTTGCAGTTGGCGCAAAATACCGATGTGACTGCCACCATTATTCATTATGAGTCCAATGAAGAGGTAAGCGGCGCTCCCATCAGTAGCCAAGAAACCACGGTGAAAGGCGGCAAGTCAGCCAGAGTGAACATGGCCGACGTCCTCACTGACGATGATGCTGCATTCTTTTCAGCGGTGAAAGCATCATTGCCTGCTGAGGTAGAATCCCGCGTTTTGATCGAGTCTTCGCAAAGCGGAGAACGCTTGTCTAATGCTATTGAGAGAGCTAAGCTGGAAGTTGGTCAGAACCCGCGAAATGCTGGAGATCTGGTGGTCGTTGGGCGGAGGTCTGCTGCTTCGAATATTGAAGCTGGGGGGCCGAAGAAATGTCTCGGCGCTTTTGCAGAATTGGTTATTCAAAGCGGCTTGAGGACGAGCATACTTTCTGTGCAGGCGGCTCCTGAAATATAGGAGTTTGGTCATTTGACTTTAGAGTTTGACGAATGTTTTGGATCATGTAGATTATTAAATTGGGTAACACCAATATTTCGGGGAGACTAACGACAGCTATCAAATTCAACATAATTATTTCAAGCTACCCAGATTCATCTCCCCAGATATATTTATTTATATATTTTGCGAAGGAGAAATAGCGCAAGACAAATTCGTCACGGACTGCAAAAGATGTCCACGGATGGGTTTTGGAAGACCCCTGCCGCATGACTTCATCCGCTGTCAACCATTTTATACATGTCAAGAAAGCAACGGCAATCTTTTCTTCCTGCACCTCATCCATTTTCTCCCAATTCAAGTTATAGCCGTAGAACCCTGGAAGCTCAAAGGAATGGGATCTTCGTCTTCAAAAGCATCTCGCGCCGCCGCCGGTGCAGCAACTCGCAAATACCCATCCCGTCCATCCCAAGCCCCGACTCAAGCAAGCAACGCACCACGCCAACGTCCACCTCCCGCCCAAGAAGGCTCCGCGGGACCTACAGTCCGACCTCAGGCCCAAGCAAGCGAGACCAGAGACGAAGGTAAGTCCAATTATCGCCGACCACGCCAATCCCCAGAACCTCAGCATACCTGTCTCCCATCGATTTCTAACCCCATCCCAGCCATCAACCTCGACGCCGCCGACCCAGCCTTCGCCCAATCCCTCCGCTCCCTCGGCCCCGTCCAACCCAACCCACAGCTCTCCCCTTCCTCCGCCTTCCCCTCCCCCTCCTCCTCCACCAACACCACGACCGCGCCCCAAGTCCCGCCGAACCAGCCGGACCACACGCAGCCGCACTTCCCGACCGCGGCGCAGATCCAGTCGAACCCAGCGCTGACGCTGCTGCGGCGACGCGAGGAGCTGGCGCGGGAGGCTGAGGAGGAGTTTCAGAGGAGGGGGAAGGCAGGAGGAGGAGGAGGAGGGGAGGGAAGGCGGTTTTTGGATGCGGTGACGATTGGGCAGATTTTAAGGATGAGGGAGAGGGGACGGAGGGAGGAGGAGATTGAGAGGGAGATGGGGTTGAGGAGGGGGGTGGTGGGGAGGTTGGGGCCAAAGGGGGTGGTGGAGGGGATATGAGGGAAGAGATGGGTGTGAGAGGGCGAGATGAGTTGGATGGATGATTTAAAGATGCTTTATCCCAGGAGCCAGCGCCTTTGCTCCGTCAGATAATGGGCTCGTTTTTGTTGAGCTGATATGGATCACCCACTAAGGCTCGGAATATGCATACCAATGGACCTTTGGCTAATGAGCCGATGACCCTGACCGGGCCAGTACTCCGCTGAAATGGTCGTTGCTTCACAAGAGGGAACTTGGTTCTCTGTTGTGCGAAGAAACAGCAGAAGTATTTTGAGGACAATCCTCTTCGTGATATCATTATCCTCTTTTTGGATCCATGAGACTCATCTATGAGGCCTTCAAGAAGAAATGAAACCACTTGCAAGTGAATGGATGAGTCTCGACATCTGCTGCGTGCTTCGGTTCTTGGCGTGTTTAACTCTTACGATGTCAGGTGATCTTCGAGCTTGTGTTGATCAGATCGATCACACTAGGTATAACAAAAAAAGATGCTACCTCAACACGCGATCTTGCTGCCTGACGCACAAATAATACTGATTTCTTGCTTCGACCTTCTGTTCACGGCAAGCTTCAGGACCCACGACAGCAACTTGTTCTAATGGAGGAAGACCACCGTAAGTGATACTACTCTTCGAAGATTTGGAACTGTATACTGATTCTGCAAAGCTTACCGCCGCTTTGCTATTCCTGACGGCTCTCCAATTGTGCTTAGGCCTTCGCCTGGCAAAGGTTGGGGCTTTTTCGCTACCCGATGCATATCCAAAGGATCTATCATCTTGGCCGAACGGCCGTGGTTTGTGATCGAGAAACCTCTCGAAAACATCCATAGAAAGGATGTACAAGATTGCTATCAAAAGCTTACTGTCGAGCAAAAGTGGCAATACTCAGGTCTTGCCGGGAATACTACCCTTTCTCCCTTCACCATGCTGCAAACGTTTTACGCCAATATGTTTACCATGAGCAACCAGCGCCATAACTTCATAGGCACAGATTATGTGCGATTCGGTTTCTTTCCAATCTCCTCTCGTTTTAACCATTCTTGTCTTCCAAATGCGATCCCGCGTGGCAGCCAGGTGATTCTGGCCATCAAGGATATCCCAGAAGGCGGCGAAGTCACCATCTGTTACTTCCCAGGCTTTGACTTCAGGACAACGCCGGAACGCCACTCTGATCTCAAATTTATTTGTGATTGTAAGGCTTGCGATCCAGCTACCGAGTTCCACGACCTGAGCGATTTGAGGAGACGATTGATGCGCGGTTTGCACTACCTGATAAACGGTCACGACATCGACGGCAAAACCGATACCAGCAAAACTCCAATCATTTTCGACGCAAAACTCAAGGAACAGGCCGAACAGCACAAGCACTCCATATTGTTCATAAGCACCTGTTTCTATATTCGAGCGCTTCTTCTCGAAGCTGAGGGGTTGTTGGAGGCAGGAGTAATCGAGTCTTAAACACAAGCTGCTTTAACTCTGGCGATATGCAGCAACCCAAACAACAACATTGCCGGGCCGAGGGTATCGCGGATGGCTATGCTCCATGCGCGACACTGGATGATCAAGGCGTCGGAGGTTGTCAGATACATGCGTTTACCGGGCGAGGAAGGGTCCGAGGACATCCTCAACTTTCGGGAAAGAGAGAAACTTTTCTGGTCGGGAGATGTAACGGTTCAGAAGTGCATTGACACTGAGCTAGTGAGTTAGTTCCACCCAGCCGTTTTTGACTGTATGACTGATAAGTTCCCAGTAAGGACCTTGAGGGATGATAGCAGTATGGATTTATTCCAGATTCTTACAAGGCTCCGATTGCAGCGATAGATAGACCTAGTGCGTTCCAAACTCGACAACAGTCATGAAATTCCTTGAAAACCATTGGGGGTTACCTTCATTCGAGTGGAGCTACCGTGACGTGTGCGATGGTGGGTTAAGAGGGGAGAAGGGTAGACTCTAAAGTGCATTCCATTAATCTTGACTTGAAAGTATGCTAGACGTGCGTGCGTGCCCGCTCCCTCCTTTGATGTTATGAAAATCCATTGACCTGCCATTGCTATGCCGTCCCAGTCTGTTCCTCCGTTCTTACTCTCTCCTCAACGCCCGAATCTAACAATCTAACCTTATATTCGCCCCATTGTCAAATACAGTGATGATGCTCAGTCTGCAAACAACGAAACATGCGCAGGTTTCTTCCAAACACCATACCCCTAACAAATGATACCGAACCATCATCTCTCAGCCCCCTGAAGCGGGCAAGAAATGCATGCGCACATATTCTACACAATGTCTATAAGATTCCTACCTTCTGGGCGGCGCCAAACCCTGCAATCCGGTACTCAAACTCCGCCTTCGCCGCACCATTCCCCTCGTCCCGCTAAGATCTCTGACTTCTACCTGCGCCGGCTCCGGCTCCGGCCTCGGATCCGCTCCGTCAACGTGCAGTCGCGCATGCATGTCCGGCAGCGGCACCGTTCGAGGCCGATTCCCATGGAAGATGCGCTTGTACCTCAATTCTGGGGAGCTCGCACGAGGTGCAATCGGCTTCGCCGTCGTCTCTCCCAGGCCAATCGATTTTGTCGTTGTCGTCGTGGGACCAGTCAGCCTGCTTGCACTGAGCGGGAGCCCTGCGCCGCCGTTCCCGTTTCGAGGCGTCATCTTTAGCTCGGCGAGCGGAGATTGCGGCTCAAGATGTGGGACGGGCCATGATGACGGCGATTTGGCGAAGCCGAGAGAGGGGGTTGCGGGTTGGCTGGCGGAAGGGAACAGGAGGCGAGACGTGGGCCAGAGTTCGGGAAGGGGCGAATTGGCGGGGATTTGCGGAGGGAGGTCGGGCGAGAAGACGGGCGAGTCGGGTGATGAAGAGGTAGGAGAGAGGCTATCATCTCCAGCGTCTTCGATGCCGGATTCGTCGAGCTCGTCGTCAGCGGCAGAGGATGGGGATGGGAGAGTCTCGGCTTCGGAGGAGAAAATATCGAAGAGTGGTGGGATAGCCACCTCGAGGGATTCCGGGAATTTGTGGTCTGCTGGCGCAGTCGCGGGCATGGGGATTGCCAAGTGATCGGAGCGAGCTTTGTGGTAGTGAAGGGGTTGCGGAGGGAGGAGATTTGGTGGTGCGGCTTTGCGGAAAGGTGTTGGTGCTTTGGAAGAGTCGTTACTCCGTGTTACTCGGTTGCGAGTCTTTGGTCTCGATTGTCTTCCGGACAGATGTCCGGAAGGGCCGTTTGCGGGAGTTGATTGAGAGAAAGCATTCATGCGGAGATCGACTTGGCTAGGACTAAAGACCACACGAGTCCTGAGCTGCTGCACCGCGTCGTCAAGGGCAAGTTCAATAGCACAATGGTTTTGTATCCTGCTCAACTTGGGCCAAGTCGCACGCTCGCCGGCAAGCATCGCCTGCAACATGAACTCTGTGGTTGGATTCTTTAATACTCTTGGAAAATGCGAATAGGGTACTTCTGGAAAAATGGTAATGTCACCGGAATAGCGTTGGCTGAGAACGGACCGACATTTCATGAAATAATTGGGAAACACGCCGAGCTCAGCCAACATGTGCATGCGATGGAGTGCTTCTCCTTTGGCCAAGCTGGCCAGTGTATGAAGCCAACCAGAACCAGTCGTGACTGCCGAACTCAACTGAGCGCCATCTGCTCCGACTGTATCATCGTCCTTGAGAAATGGCACAACATGTGGATTCACCTGTGAGACGATGAAATGATTTACGTTGAACAGTTCTGCTAGTCGAGTCATCGGAAGATCGTTGTCGACGGAGCCGTCAATCCAATGGGACTGTGATGGATTCCAAGGAACCTCAGCACCCGTCTTGGCGTCCTTTGCAAGCAAAGATGCAGGAGAAAATACAAGAGGGACTGAACATGATGTAGCACTGAAAATTGTAAGCAACTGAGTGTGAGTGGGGTATTGGTTGCATAGCTTACACAGCAGACCATATTATGACATTGGGTGCTGTGACATAGTTCAGCAGTCTCGGCAACTCATATAGACTCGCACTTGAGACGGTGATATTGAGGATCCTTCTCGTCCGGTTGTATGCTTCTTGAAATGTTAGATCTCCGAGAAGATTTCGCATAACTCTAATCAAATGTGCAATGTCAAAGATGGCACCGTGTTTCATGAGTCGAGCAGCTTTTCGCAAAACACCCTCGTCTTCTCCTTCTTTCTCAAAGACATCCAGCTCGCCGTAGCAAAATTCTTGGATGATGACAGGAAGCTCGGCATCCGTCTTGGTGCAGAGAACGGCGCAAACAATGCTGCCGGCTGATGACCCAGAGACAATGCGCGGAAGCAATTCTGCCTCCCATAGAGCTTTCACGACTCCGATGTGATTCATTCCGAAAGTGCCTCCACCGGACAACAAGAGTGCACTTCTCCCAAAGGACTGCCGAGTAGCCAGAATTTGGTCCAAGACCTTCCTAGAGTCATGTTCTGTCTCTATCGGACGGTTTATTAGTTCCAGAAGCTTGTCAATCGTTTGGCAAGCCGAGTCATTGTACCGTTCGATCAGCTCTTTGGTCCCGATGTGCGAGTGTCTATACAGCCGAATATCGCCCATACCGCCGAGACTGCGTGTCAGAGAGGTGCGTATAAGGAATAGCATGCGCCCAACGTCACAACTGATGCGCGCATCATCAAGTTGCTTTAGCCTCGCTTCTATGAGTTCTGTATTGTATTCTTCCGAGCTCCGTTCCTGCTTCCAAGCATCATTTCCTTCGATTCGATCGAGCTCTGAAGCATGCGCGCGCCAGTCGTCATATGTCGTTGCCTGCGAGGGAATCACCTGAATTAGCCGTTTGAATACCCCAACAGTGTTTTATGTAGACATACTGTCTTCAATCGGGCGTATAGAATCCTCTTCTCGCTTTCCTTCTCCGCCGCCTCCCGCACTCGCTCTTCTGCTTCCTCATTGCGAAACCCCTCAACAATGGACCCAAGGGCTCCGACTGGATTCCGTGCTACCCGGACCAAGGGCCTCCAAAGAGAGTCATGGCTCTGCGCTTTGCGCAATTGCCGCTTGCGCTCATCTGTGGACGTGGGAGCTCTGTGTCTATCGGTACTCGTAAGAATGGAAGAAGCATCCGGTGGTAGGAACATGCTTGTGCGCCATTCGTGTAGACGTGGTCTCGAAACACTTGGGTGAAAGGAAGTTTACCAAGCACCGACGTCGTTAATAAAATGAATACGTAGGTGACAGTGTCATTGCGATTCGGCAAGTCAGCGATTGGTCAAAGTGTCTTGGTCAGGCGCGCAAAATCCTTGGTTCACGTAACGGAGTTGGCACCGGTTCCACCAAGGAATTCCACTTCTGTTCTAGATTACCCAGTATTTGGCAGATATGTGCTTTTACGGCAACTACGGCGTTGTCACGCGTACGGACCGTTTCCGTCGGCCTGCACATCGCTTGGGTAGATGCAGCAGTATGTTTATGGTATGCAAGTCTCCTGGGCCTACCATCCTTTCCATCGTGTGACACTGCAAGAGACTTTTCATGATCATGGACCAATGCGCGAAAAGAATCTTATCGAGTCTGCTTGAGTACAATCGAAGAGTTTTCGGATGGTGCGGTCTGACCACTAAATATGGTTCTTACGTGCGAAGTCAGTCCCAGCCAAGCTTTCCCGTCTATCGTAGACCCGTCGTTGCACTTGTGCGTGCCTACGACGACCTAGTCCATGCTGAGAGGTCAGCTGCTGACCTATAGTCTCCCTCCTTCATCGTGCTCGCCGGCGAACGAAGGCTTCAAGGGCCCAAATGGAGACCCATCAATCGATGTACATCAGCATGTGAAAGTTCCATACGCATACATCAGAGGAGGCCCAGACTACAGACACACAATGGGCCATTCCTTCTACGCACTATGAGTAACCTAACGGACGACGAATAATTGGTACAGACGATGATAATAACATCCATCGTGGCTTGAGAAGGCCGCCTCAGAAAGACAAAGGTCTTCTATCATGAGTATGTTGTACGACTAGATCGCTCCAATTTCCTTCAAGTCATGAATCTGCTTATCTGAAATGCCGATTTCGTGAAGGATTTCACGCGTGTGCTCACCCAAGAACGGCGCTCTTGCCCGAACTTCACTTCTATTCTCACTAAACTTGACCGGCGGACCAATCATCCTGACTTCGCCATTTTCAAAAGCATCGCAAGGTTTGGACTGCACCATCTCCCGTGGCCCTGCCTGAGGATGCTCAAATGCTCTACGAATCGAGTTCACGGGGCCGTGGGCGAGCCCGCTGCTTTTCAGTATGTCCATCAGTTCCTCCATCGTCCTTTGTTTACAGAAGTCGTTCATGATTCTGTCTATTGTTTCTCTGTTCTGCACTCGACTCGGGTTAGTTGCAAAGCGGTTATCTTCAAGCAGCTCCGTACAGCCAAATCGCTCGCAGAGCACTTTGAACTGCCGGTCATTGTTTGCACCCATAGCAAAGTACCCGTTCTTCGTCTCGTACGTATCGTAGGGCGCAATACTCGGATGCGCCGAGCCATATCGCTGGCCCTCCATACCCAGGTTCAGCCAGTTCACGCCGATATTGATGAGAATCGATAGCGTGCTCTCTAGAAGAGAGGCATCGATTCGTTGTCCCTTGCCGGTCTGATCTCGAGCACGCAGAGCGGCTAAGATCGCACCATGCGTGTACAGACCTGTTGTCATATCCATCATCCCTACCCCCGGCCTGACAGGCTTGCCGGTCTTCTCGCCCGAAATATGCATGAGGCCTCCCTCAGCGGCGGCGATAGCATCGTAGCCAGCTCTGTTTGCATACGGTCCTGTCGAGCCGTAGCCTGAAATGGAAGCATACACGATCCTTGGATTGATTCTAGAGATATCGTCATAGCCAATGCCAAGCTCATCTGCTTTGCCGGGAACGAAATTTTCTATGAAGACATCTGAAGTTTTCGCCAAATCAAACAGTATAGCTCTTGCTTCTTTTTGCTTGAGGTTCAGGGTTATGGAGCGTTTATTTCTATTGACAGCAGTAAAGTAGACCGACATGGGGCCTGCCGTCTTCTCCCATTTTTGGTCCTCGCCATGTACTTTCCAATGCCGGGTATCATCTCCAGTGCCCGGCTGTTCAACTTTAATGACCTATACGATTTTCTATCAGTATACAATAATAGCAATATATTAGAATCGCTCACGTCTGCCCCATAGTCGGCTAGAATTTGTGTGCAAAAAGGAGCGGCAAGAATCCGCGACAAATCCAGGACTCTAATTCCTTTGAGGCAGCCACCATTTTTAGCTGGCTCAACAGTTGTTGAGTATGGCAAGCTCCTTGTTGAAGTTGTCAGTCGTGGAGGCCCCTGAGGTTTGTTTGGGACGAGATGTGACGCAAGAAGCCGAAGCCGTGGGAGCGCTGGTGGTCTCGGCATCTCGATTAAACAACTCAATTCACCTTCCCCAATTCAATTGAACGCGGCTGAATTTTGAAGCTCCCACCAAATACTGCTAGTCTTTCCTGACCACAAGTTCTTTTTTATAAATATGAGCATCCTTCTGCCGATGTTCGGATTTCAGTGGTGCAAAGCCCCGCATTGCTGCTCTACCGGCTTCGTTCCGAGGCATGGCCTAGCCTAACTTAACGAAGATGGACGGATTAAGGATATTCTGATTCTTGGATACATTTGTGAGGGACTTGTATGGTGTTTGGTGGGGCTTGGATACATATTGGGCAGCTCGATGGCTTTGAGGAATATAAAGGTTACTCGACATCCCTCCGTGCCCTCATGACTTACAGAGAACCAACTTTCATAGGGCTTTGCCTCTTGCATTAGGCCGTCTTGCCAGTCATTACCTTTTAGAGCGTCACTTGCACGTCAAATTCATGCTCGTGCCCGCGAATATCTCCCGCCACTCCCAGACCTCACCGAATCTCAAAGTACCGTCCGCTCAGCAATATCCAAGATATGCTCAAATTTTACCGACAAATACTGGCTCAATATTGATGATTTGAAGCAGTGGCCCGGAGAATTCACAGATGCAATTGCGAAAGATGGTTGGCTGGGAATTTGTATGCCTTCAGCGTATGGTGGAGCAGACCTCGGTCTGGCAGAAGCGACGACTATGATGCAAACAATTGCAGAATCGGGGGGAGGAATGACTGCGACAAGTAGTATCCACATGAACATCTTTGGACTTTCTCCAGTTGTCAAATACGGGAATGAAGAGCAAAGAAAGCGGTTCCTAGTTCCGCTGATTGAAGGTAAGGAACGAGCCTGCTTTGGTGTGACGGAGCCGAATACTGGACTCGACACGTTGAAATTACAGTCGCTAGCTGTGAGAGATGGGAATGAGTATGTACTGCGCGGTCAGAAGATGTGGACGAGTACTGCACAGCAGGCAGAGAAGATTCTCATTCTTGTGCGAACAACACCATTGGAGGAGGTGACCAAACCATCCCAGGGTCTGAGTCTGTTTTACACAGACCTGGATAGGAACCATGTCCAGGTCACAGAAATACCGAAGATGGGAAGAGCTGCTGTAGATACAAATTCGCTATTCTTCGATGGATGGAGAGTACCTAAGGGAGATCTTATTGGGGATGAGGGCAACGGGTTCAAGCTGATTATGCATGGTATGAATGCTGAACGGATACTTCTCGCCGGAGAAGCTCTTGGCCTTGGCTTTGCTGCACTTCGACGTGCTGCAAACTATGCTGCAGATCGTCACGTCTTCGGGCGAGCCATTGGCCAGAACCAAGGTATCCAACACCCTCTTGCGGATAGCTGGGTTCATCTCGAAGCCGGCAGGCTCATGGTAATGCAAGCAGCGCGTATGTATGATGAAGGATATTCGACTGGTGAGTATGCCAATTCGGTCAAATATCTGGCGGGTGAAGTGGCTTTCACGGCGTGCGAAAGAGCCGTACTGGCACATGGGGGCATGGGATACGCCAAGGAGTATCATGTAGAGCGATATTTAAGAGAAGTCATGATTCCGCGCATAGCTCCGGTGAGCAAGGAGATGTGCTTGAATTACATTAGTGAGAGGGTTTTGGGTCTGCCCAAATCATATTGATCAATTCGAAATAGGTCCAACTGTTCTTACTCGCAGAGCCTCAGACTTGACCGGAAACTCGTCAGAGAGTGCAAGGTAAGCAAAGTCGTCCGGCAGGACCCGCAGCACGCGTTACGTCCCCTGCACTTCTGGGGCAGCCCCTGCATTCATTTCTTTACCCCTGCATTACGACTCGTGTTATTCACGCTTCATCAAAGTCAAATTGCTGCCGCTACGCCTTCGTCATCGGACCTTCCACAGTAGAATTGTGTGACGAAGAGCAAAGGTTTGCCCTTAGATAGTGGTACCAAGACGGTAAAACGCCTCTCAGGTCGTCTACCATACGAGAAGTAATTGCCTTATCCACCTCCCGAGCCAATCGTGCATTTCGTCAGCTTATGCATTGTTGGACGTGGTTTCTGTGTATCACAATTTCTCTTTTTCAGCCCTCAGCTCCCTGCTCAGCTCTGCCGAAATGACGGCCACAACCTTGCTCTTCCATCACACCCTCACGCGACGATGACGCCTGCCTGCTGACCTATAGCATGGCCAGAATGTCACCGGTGATGCTAGTACGGACGGTTAGGCATAATTGAGAAGAGTCTCCCCGCTCCCCTCTTCTCCTTTCAGGTAGTTTTGCATTCCTTCAGAAAAAACATCTACTCTCTCAATGTCATCATTTCTACTGGAGATATCAATCGGTCACGATATCCCAGAAATACGTTTCTAATTCTTGTGTTCACATTCTTTTATTGATTTCGCCTTTGGTCTTTTTTCTCTATCATTATGGTCCAATTCGACCCAAATATGTGGTATCAGATGACAGAGTCTCGAGTCGGCTTTGGATCGGGTCTCGCAAGCTGGGGAGGAGGTGTGACGGGATTTGGAGCTTGGAATATATCGGACCTGGCTCAACACTGGCAGATTCTTGCCTTCTCCGGCGACTCAACTCGTTACGCATTCCGAAATAGAGAAGCAGGCACGAGCACCGCACTCGCAACCTCCTACGATCCAGACGAAGTCGATCCGAATCATACTCAGCCGCGTCTACTGCCTATCAATCCGGATGATGATAGTCAAAAGTGGACATTTGGGAATTGGAGTGATAATACGTTATTCATCATCAACGTTGGAAATGGAAGCGCATACCATTTAGATGTCCACCCAGGAAATCCAGTGTTCTTATCAAACCAAACATCGGCCGAGCCCAACAATCCCGGACAGCACTGGCAGATTCGAACTGTAGTGCCGATTGACGATGCGGGATGGTCCACAACATTGCGCTCGGTCAGTAGTCTTCCTTAGTCCACGTATCTGACCTTGGTCAGCGTTAACAAGCCAACTTCAGACGCCAACCGCAAGCGCAACTGCAGGTGCAACCACTTCATCGACAGCATCCTCAAACTCTGGATCTGACGCAAATACAGCCGCGGCTGCGTCCTCGCCTCCCACTACAGCGGCTTCTTCACCAGCAGCAGCAACATCGAATACTGGCCTTTCCACCGGCGCAAAGATAGGAATCGGTGTCGGTGCCGGCGTCGCGGTTTTGATTATTGCGTTTGCCCTTCTGGTCTTGTTTCTTAAACGCCGAGCCAAGAGAATGGATGGGCAGGAGGGTCAGAATGATCCAAGACTCGGCAGAAAATCGTGGGTGCCAGTGCATGAAGTCAGCGGGGAACAAGGAAGATTCGAGTTACCGAGCACGTGAGCCTCACACTCTGTTCGTATCCTCCATGATTGCGGTAAGTCCTAACGAGCGGAAACAGTGAAAATAGGCCGGTAGAGCTCCCGACGTCGTTCTATTACAAAAAGGACCAACCTTGAGTCGCTTGCTCGAATCACGAGGCCATCATACGCCTTATGACCTTCAACTACAGGCCCTTCTCTTCCTGGCCAATTCCTTCCCAGACGTCAAGGCACAAGAATTCAGGGACATCCGAGGTTTACTAGCGCCGCTTCCCTTTTGCATTCTACAAGAGTAAAATCTGGTGACAGAGGCTCAAGTTTCCTCCCCGAGTGGGTTTTCAGGAAAGAATTCATTCGGACTGGGTCTTCGGGGATCTCGCCAATACGTCGGATTAAGTACCGGACGCGCCATTGGCGAATGAGGGAGGGCGTAAGAGATTGGTATTCAATGATGCATGCTGACGGACCTCTCGTATCGTGAGCCAGGCGTTTCATTCTCTGAGTGAGACCTCTCCTATCTTGCATGACCGAGTGTTCGTGAGTTCAGAATGAAAGTCTGCTCAGAGGCAATTGGCATTATGCTGATCCTTGCTGGAGGTACGTAGACCTGGGCACCGAAAGCAAAGATCTCCATAAGTATATTTGATGAAGCCTATGTACACCTGGAACGGCACGAAGCAGACGGCAAGATGTAATGGCTGGATGAATTATTTGACTAGCGGCTCAAAGCCTAGTCATGGCTTTTGGCCTTTGAATGGATGAAATCAAAGCTATCTTCTGTCTCGGTAAAAACTAATTCTCAATTAGCAAATTTGCTCTCATGTAGAATATGCATTGGACAAAAGGGTTTCGGTCGTCTCCTCAGAATAAAACTGTGCCTAGGTAGGAACATTCTTCGAAGCCAAGCACAGTAGAGTTCTATCATTTAGAATTATCATTTCGGGTAATTACCGTGGCCCTGAAGGTGCAGAGCTGGGGGAAGAGAAGGTCTTATAATGACGGGATAAGACAAAACCTTGGCATATAAGCTTGCTACCTCGGATTCTAGCAGGCACGTACTGGCATTTGGTCTCTACCGCCCGCCGTAGTCTCAAGTTGGGCGGTGAAAATGTGCACATTGCGCAAAAGGGAAAAGGGACGAGAAGCGGAGTGTTGAAGAGTTGGGTGTTATCCAAATTCAGAAGGGACATTCTCCTGCGAGGATTTGCTATTTTTGCAAAATCTCGTATCCGCACACCCATAGCACAGTGACGACTACACCACGCACCTACTTCCATCTCGTTCGCAAAGCTAACCCTAACTTTCGCCGTAGATCCTTGTAGAGCTGTCAATATCTCCTCCGACATCTTCTATAGTCGTTGATGAGTCTCTCGTCCCAATGATAGACGATTTAGAGTCCGTGCTTGAAGGAGGCCAGGAAGACTTGCTGCGGTCAGCTTACTACAAACGCATCCTTGCCTCGTTTCAATCTAACAACAACTGCTTTTAGCTACGCTATTCCAGTCGTCAAGGAAGCCGATTGGAGGACTCTCTCCTAAACAAGCTGATCAGCACTGAAGACGCTGTCCCTTAATGATCCTCCTTAGATCTTCCTTTATGAATAGCCCGAGGCGACGCCAAAATAGTCTTAGACGACGCCAAAAGTAGACACGCTTGTTTAAGCTGTACCAAGCTTAAAGACAAGCTTATCTGACAAATTCCAAAGATCCAGAAGAATCGCTCGCATTTCGATTAGAGTCTCGCTATGTTCGGACACATCATTGGATAAACGTCAGTTACCAATGCCCCCAAGCAAGACACTTTAGCCTGTCTCAGAGTACCTCCATCTTGTCCCGATGTATCTGATTCGCTGTTATGGTGAATCAATTGAATTGGCTCAGAGCAAGACCATTCAAACATCTTACGTATATTCCTGTGGCTGGTGAGATGTTTTCCGCTAATGGAACCCTAAGCACTGACAACCACATCACGTTGGGCTCCACGTTAGCACCAGCTAAATCCATTTCGAGCCTTTGCTTGCCATTTCGGACGAGTCAGGAGAATATGCTTCAAAATATAAAGCCAAGAGGCCAAGCCTTCCAATTCCATCACCACCCGCAATCACTACAACCTCAACAATCAAGCAACCTTCCTACTTTTTCCTATCTTATTTTCTTTATTTCCTTTGTATCTTCGGCGTTGTCTTCTCTTCATTACATCCAAAACCGACAGAACCAAAATGAAGTCTGCCATCATTTCTACCGTCGCCGCCCTCACCCTCCTCCCCACTCTCGGCGCCGCGAAACCCATCCTAAAGCAACGTCAATCCAACCCCCCACCGCCCCAGGCGACGCCAACCCAGCCCCAGCCCACCGCCGACGACCTCAACAATGCCGTCCTGAACTGGCAATCCGACACCAGCCTCGTGTCCAACTTCCTCAACGTCGCCGTCGACCCCAACGGTCCCCCAACAGGGCAGGACCTGCTCGACGATGCCTCATCCGCCCTGGGCTCCGAGAAGGACGAGCTGAACTGGAAGGCCGTCATCGACGGCAGCGACCTCGCCTTCGAGGACCCGCGCATTGCGCAGGCCAACGACATCCTGGCCACGCAGGGCACGTTCAACCAGGTCGTACTGGGGTTGCAGGATATCTCGATCAATGGAGACGGCGTGAGACAGACGGATGTGGATAATATCAATGCTGTCCGGTGTAGCCAGGTTCTGCCGGCGATTGATATGTATTTTGCTGCGGTGGCGGACTTTTTGAATGCGGTGAGCGATGAGGGGCCGTTTGAGACGCAGACGGCGGTGCGTCCCTTTGCTTGCCAATCTTAAGTCATTGGGGAGGACTTTGGAGCTTGGTGGTTCGGCGGGGGGCGGTGTATATGATGAATGATGTACTTTGTTGAAATCGTCACTCGCTTGGGTTTTGGAATTCTGGGCTTTTGTTTTCTGGGTTCTTGTTTATAACGTTCAGCGAAACCCCTCCTTTATATAGCTGAAATATAACCTGTACATATGTTGATTTACAGTTGCTTGAACTCGTTCCTAATTCAAGGATGAACCCTCCTGCATAGATTGGTTATCTCCCTGAGCCAGACGGAGAAGCGAGTGAAGATGCGGTGGCTAGAGTTGCTTTTAATCAACCTCAGACGGGTTGGCTAAATTGGTGATTAAACAGCGGCTTGGAGATGCGCGCGATACCTTACACTTGAGTTGTCGTAGGCACCATGTCGTTCATAGAATTTATGGAACTGGCATGTAGTTAATGAGAATTTATCCTCAGTCGACTCATTGCGTAATCCTTTCACGTCTGCGATTTCTGAATGAGGTCTTCTTCTGGCTGCACTCTTTGAGCCCACTCGCTTTATAGCATATTAGCAAACATCCCGCAGTCATGGAGTAAAACATTGAAAGTACTTACGTCCAACTCCCATCATACACTTTACGTTGGTTTTCAGGGCTGTACCCAGCCTTCTCGAGAGCTGCATCGATGACTGTCGCAGTCACTCCTGTGCCACAACTACTAATAATGGGCTTCGACGGATCGACACCCTTTTTCTCGAAAAGAGAACGGAGTTGATCAGGCGGAAGAAAAGTCTTCGCCTTCGAATCCAGCAATTCGGGCACAGGAACACTAATCGAGCCCGGGATATGACCGGACGAGAGACCTTCGCAATCGCATTAGCACCAAACCCAAGTTCCCAGCCGATACAAGGAATCCTATGCCCCTTATCAACCAATCCAAACTCACCAGGTCTAGGCTCTGGCTCCGTCCCCTTCCACCTCCCCTCACTCCTCGCATCCAACACCTGCACCTCCCTCCCTACCTCCCCCTTCCGCGCCCTCTCCCTCACCTCCTCAAACTCCACCACCCTCCCCGCCTGCACCTCCGCTTCCCCCGGAACCTCATACCTCGTCTCCTCCCACCCCTTGCCCTGCCCCTCCACTTCCCCCTCATCCGTCGGCAACCCCATCTCGACCCAGACCCGAAAATTATCCAACAAATGCACCGCCCCACGATGCCCCAGCACCCGCAACTGCCACGCCACCCTCGGCGCGCTGAAGATGCCCAGCTCCGCCGAGTCGTACACGACCAGGGTGTCGTCGTTGCGCAGGCCGAGCCGCGACATGCAAGCCGCGAAGTGCGTCTGGCTGGGCAGCATGTGGGGGTAGGGGGAGTTCGTGTCGGAGACGGCGTCGAGGTCGAAGAAGCGGGCGCCGGGGATGCGGTGGGCGAGGTAGGTGCTGTGGCCGGTGCGGTGGTGGGGGTCGTTGGGGAGGAACCAGGTGCCGCAGAGGGGGATGAGGCGGGGGGTGGTTGTGGGGGATGTGGATTGGAGGGCGGTGTGGAGGTCGTGGGGGGTGATGATGTAGGAAGAGAAGGGACTGGGGGGTTTGGAGGACGACATGGCGCGGATTTGGAGGGAGATGGGTGGTTTGTTGGTGAAGGATTGAAAGGAAAGATATGGGTTTGTGAGTGGACGAGAGAATGCTTTGAGAGTGGCCATGAAATCTCAATTGCAGGAAAGCTTTATTAATACCTGGTGCCTCCTAGAATGCAATTTTGAGCATGATCGTTGCAGAGAACATGAGTTGAAGGCGGAGGAATAATCAGAGCATCTACCTATTAATTGCTTACACGCTCCGTCATCGGCCTCCTTATCGATAACACTTGCCCCTAAAATCCGACGCGTCCTATCGCGTCTCCCTCTTAGCAACCGTCGGCCTCCAACCTACCGTACACAACCAGATTGCCTCTACCAGCTTATCTGACTTCTCCCCACCATATCTCACCTACCAGACTGCACCCTCTCACTCGCAGGCATATCTCCCACCATGAAGGTCACCATCCTCGAATGGCACGCTGTCGCCGCCTGGCACTGGGACATGCCGACCGACGACCTCTGCGGTATCTGTCGCGTCCCCTTCGACGGCACCTGTCCGAAATGCAAGTACCCGGGCGACGATTGCACCCTCGTCGTCGGCCAGTGCGCCCATTCATTCCACATGCACTGTCTCGATACCTGGCTGCACCAGGAGTCGTCGCAGGGGAAGTGTCCGATGTGTCGGCAGGTGTTTCGGTATAAGGGCGAAGGTGAAGGTGAGGGTGAGGGAGAAGGCGAGGGCGGGATAGAGGGGGGGAATGCGGAAGAGCGAAGGAGGGAAGAGGGAGTGGGGGAGGGGGAAGGTGGGGAGAGGAGGAGGTGATTGTGGCGGAGTAGGGAAGACAGATAATTGAGTAGCGAAAGTGGGAACAAGTGTTTTGCCGGAGAAATTGGCTTGATAGTGGGGGTGATGAGGAAGACCGTAAAGCGCAGTTGTCTGATCGGATGATCCTATAACTCCAAGAGGATATCTGGGATATCAGTGAGACTGATAGGGCAATGTGCATAAAGTGGGTCGTCGTCAATTCGTCAACACGATTATACTGAGCGATCTACAGCGTTCGGTCACGGCAGAAGCACTCGGACTTCAGCAGCACGTGCAGCGCACACAAGTTGAGCGAATATGAAAATCCAGTGTATTCGTCGGGTATAGCTAAAGACAAGGAAAGCTCGTTCAAGATAGCCATCTGAACGTTCGTGCAGAGAGCAAATCAACCTGAGAAAAGAATTCTGTTAAGACATGATCTCGAAGGCATTGATCAGAATCAGACCATGCTTTGAGCATAGAACAGAGTCATAAGGTGGAGAATGTCAGGCCTCGCCTCAACTTCCCAAGGCCTCCTCCGAAAGAATCTAGTACTGTGGCTGGTAAGGCTGGCCCTGCTGGTAGTTCATCTGCTCTGGCTTGCCAGGCTGTCCAGCAACAATCAAGCCCGCCTTCTCCTGCTCACGATATTCAGCCTCTTTGTCTTGCTGAATCAAGTCGCAGCAATTGCAGCAGCAAGCGCAGAGGAGATCGGTGCACAGGTTGCCTTCGAGGTTGTAGCGGGCGCGCATTTCGGAGCGGTTCATAGCCTGCCAGACCCATTGCCATCCGATGCACATCAGACCACAGTAACCCCAGCACTAATTGTCAAAATATTAATGAGTAGCAAAGAAGATGGTGGTTGGGGGACTTACCGAGCCGTTGCATGTATCATATTTTTCCTTAGGGCCTTCCTGAATGCGGTGACGAACACGACCGAAGAGAATGCAGGGACAGAATGTGGAGAGAAGGCCTATGTTTAGTTAGCATCGCGTAGTTGATAGAGATCTGGATGTAATATCACGTACATGTCCCGAAGGGAGAGCAGCAGTCAGTGCCTTTGTTTTGGAATGGTCGTTCAGACATTGTATATGGTTTGGAGAATTATTTCAACTGTTCAGCAGCGATTCCAAAGATCGAGTGGATAGGAAAAGAGAAGTTGGATTGCAAGAAGAACTTCGAACGGGAGGGTCAATCTCTGCCACCTAAGTGAATGAGAGGCAACAGATTAGTTGCGAAACACGTCAGTGTCTTATGTCAAAGAGAGGATCAGCAACTCCCAACTGCTGATACTCACAGCCAGTGGCACAGGCGACCACTTATACCTCTTCTCCACATTTCGACCTGAGGCTGAAAGGGTCCAATGTGAGCACCTGAGGTTGCCATACTTAGAACTCGCTAGCCCCAATCGGCCCGGGGGCCCACGAATGCGGCGTGTTTTGTCGTCGGCCGAAATTAATTACAGCATAAGCTGAAGGCCGAAAGCGCCAGAAGATGTAAGCCAGCCGTAACCCACACATATCCTAGACCGTACGGCTGTGCTTAGCCGTCCGGGAACTACGCTGTACGCTGCCTCTACGTTAGCGGGTGATCAGGGAAGTGGTGATTGGCGAGGCCGACATCACTGCGTTTCAGCAACCGTGATCGATCGACGGCCAAGCGTTGGTTCGTGGCTTGGCCACTGCATGAGGCTCTTTGCAGCGAGTAATTTGCAGCGAGTAATACGGATGTATAGGGGGAGTCGTGCTGCGGGTCCACACGCACTCAGCTCTAAGGACGGCTAAAACATATAAGGTAGTACGCGGTCTGCGGCGAGGCATAGTTGCCTATCACAGGCGCACCGGGAGTGAGTCGCGCTTTCGAAATGGAGCACCAACCGCGTCGACCGGTGAGAAGAAATAGGTATGATTATCGTATTATCAGCCAAGGAGATGAGGCCAAGTTGCGCTTGTGATTCTGGCCTGGGTTGGATTTGCCTTTTGGGGGGCAGACCCAATCAAGTTAGGCATCGCGTGGCTGAGTCAATCAGACGCAGACGCGGAATTGGTGGTTTTTTTGCTCTGGACTACCTACGGTATTCAGCTGCTTCGAGTTGCAGATGCGCTTTCTCAAAGCAAAACCCACCAAAAGAGTTCGTGATGGAGCTTGAGGCAATTAAAGTCATAGCGACTGCACCCAAATAGACAAATCTCGTACTTGTACATAATAATGCCCCTGCAGCGGTGATCGCGATGCTGCTGCCATCTTTGACAAAGTCATACGCCAACTATGAATACATTGATTTGAAGAGTCTCACTATTGTGCCGCACGCCGCGCCAATGCACGCATAAGGTAGCAAAGAAAGATAGAAGGATGTTCGAATAATACAATCTGATTAATGTAAACAAATCATCGAAGCCGTGGAATCGACGACGCCCAATGTACTTGCATCCTGAGACTGAGACATCAATGTTGCGCCATGGGGGTGTCCGCAAAAAGTCTATAAGTCATGAACTCCTGGTCGTTATTGCAGAAATTTCCCGTCAAGGATCGACCGTGGTATCGCCACAGGGTTCATTGATTATCCATCGCATCATTAAGCAAGCGTTTTCGTCAAGTCGGTCGCGAAACGGGAAGTGCTTGGTCTTGCGGACAACGAAAAGCTTCTTTATATTGTCGTAGTGTGCCTGTATGATACGAGCTTCCCTTCCAGCTAGAGAATAGACAAAGACCTATGCGTTCAACTCAATTAGTTTCCAAGTGAGCATACTAGCTGCAGTAGAAAGGCGTACCGGGAACACTCGATTTGCTGATACTCCATTTGTTGATCTGTACTCCTGATGCATCATCCCTAACATGAGTGAAGCAGCGCAAAATAGCTCGCTCCGTCTAAGAGTATCATCGTCAACCATGACACTATTCTGAAGTAGACAAGCACGGTATGGCATCGAACGGTCTTTGGGCTCAAGAATATGCCAAATCTCCCACTTTTCGGGGTCGGAACTAGGTCTTTGTGAGGAAAATCTTTCAAATATACTCGACGTTTTAGGACTAGAGAGAATTAGATTTCTCTACTGACTTTTATGTCGCATGAGACTTCGGAGTAGACTTACGGTCGATGGGTGTACACGCTGAGATCTGCCAAACGAGGTCCAGAAGACCACAAGAGTTTCTCTAACATGAACTTTGAGTCTTCAGTACAACCAAACGTATCGTCTTCCGATGTGAGTTCAATTGACTCGTCATCATCTGAATCCCAACCTGACTCAGTAGCCCCGGGAACGGGTCGATGGTACCATTCCCATTCATGCTGGCGCATACGTGACTTGCACTCAGCAAGATATTTCTTGAAGTCCGCATCCGAACAAGGCTTGGAATATCTTTGGCCAGAGTCTGACGGACTGCCGGTCTCACAGTCCAAGTGACGTACACTTACGCCTAATGTTGTGAGGTCTCCATCTCTGAGAGTTAAAGATTTCGATTTGGAAAGTGTATAGCAGATGTCTCGAACAGGGTAGAACGGAAGGCCCGGGTATTTGACCATCGCAATGTGCTTGGTCGTTAAACTGCGCGTTTGCTGGTGGAGTGGAAGTTGATGCGGGGTGAAAAAGCCGTGTCGCGGCTTTATTTGGAGACTGTCGCCTTAGCAACGAGACCTCGGAATACTAATACGGAGGACTCCGATGTCTCAAACTTCCTAGAAAAATATTCCGTACACCTTATTGGGGTAACCCCTACCCTATTTCAACAGATCTGGATATAAGCTATCATTGAGATATATTTCGAGTCTATTTACGATCATCATTACAATTGTTAAACTGGAGATAGGGAGGACCGCAGTGATTATTTGCCGGCTATTGGACGCCCCCGCATTGCTCCAAGGTGAAACCAAGTAAATGGAAGCCAACCTTAGCCATGTGGCGCTCGTTAACTATACTGTACGGTCCAAATTCGTTCATTTGGAGGAAGGGTTCGTCGCCATCTGCTGAACCGATCGTGATGTATTTGACGTATGCCGCATCAAATTCTGCAAAAGTTAGAAAGATTTGGTCTTTGTCTTGTGATACCAACAGTCGTCTACGCTATATTAGTATCAGGATTTGGAAGACACGGGGATAAGAACAACAGTACCGAAACGTCTTCGGTTGTTCCTTTTGCTGAGAATTAATGCTTGGGGGGTAATTACTGATCCAACATGCCATCTGAGCAGCTTCTTGCATACGAATACTGGTCGAATACTCGATGCTTCGTCGGAAAGGTTTGACTTCTATGATAGCCAATACCATATTGTCTTGGCGACGACGTAGGATTCCATCTACTCTAGCCTCAAAAAATTTCTGGCCTTGCTGCATCATGTGAAAGCTATTCCTTTTGAAGCTCCACTCTACATCGTGGACAAAGTGAATGGTAATAGCATTAAGAAACGAGACGAGAGCTGTGTTCACGATTTGCTCGTCCTCAGTCGGCGATACTGGAGGCAAGTATTCCGCATTCTGGGTATCAGGCGGGCTGATCCAATGCGTGGAGGCCGAAGAAATGTCCAGATCGGAGAGCTCTGGGATAGGAGAGCTTTCCTGAAACGATTCAGGGATATTCACGGGCCATTTTGGGGGCTTGGAAGGAGTACGATCGAGCGCCTGCTTGCCTTTTGATCTGGTGTTGTAGGAGTGCGTCTTCAGTGACGCTGCTGAGGTCCCCTCCAGTCCGATTACAGCTTGCTGGTAGTATCGCACAAGAGAAAACGTTTTGAGTCGGTGCGGGTACAGTTCTCCCGATTGAGGAGACCCATTTCTTATCGAGTCGAGATACGTCCTCCATCCTAGATTCGGGCAATCCTCATGTTCATACTCAGTCTCAAGCAAATTCTTGGCTTTTTCAAAGCATCGCTTATCAAACCATATATATCGTTTTCCTCTTGAAGAAAAGACTTCGTGTCTTTCGGCCATTGACCAGACTACCCTCAGCAAAAGATATTGCTTATAAGTAGTTTTGGACCCGGATTTGTAGTTTGCCAAATCAAAAATTGTTCCTTGATTCAATTTCCGAGCTATTACCTCTGCCGTCCATTCTGCCTTAGAACTTGGGAGTTCCCCTGCTATAGGTGCATCATTCATGGTATGTGCCGATACCGGGTGGAAAGGGTATTGAGGTTGTCGAAGATCGGCGGAAAATTACGACGCGAATAAGAGGTTCTCGATTGGGGGCCTCCCCACAATGTTCCTGGCTATTAAGCTGGCGGTTGAAATCAAAGCAGAAACGTGGTGCCGCTCTGTGCAGCGACTAAGAACTAGCCGACATTAATGCACGGGCCAACAACAAATAACCAGCCACAACTTGCTCTCATTTTAAATTTGGTGTTTCAACGAGTCATTATCAATTCATTCAACTATTAGCTCTACGAGTATTAAATAGAGAATAGAGACACAAAATTTGGCTTAAACGAAAGCGCGTTATGGGTGCACAGGTAGTGTTTATTCATTGCCGGCCAGTGTGCCGATATCGGCTGGTTCTTAGGGATACCGTCTATCCCTTAGGCTGCTGATGTCGTCGCGCACGGAGGTCTTCAAAGTGCTCCTTTAACAATATTCAGCAAATTTGGGAATTCGGCTGGGGAGCACCAGATATTATTTCCGGTTGATCAGGAAAAGTTACATTCAAACCTGGATCTGATATAAAATAGAGTGTTGAGGCCAAATGCTGACATTCGATTGGGAGGTACCCCATACAGAAACGTCCATTCGCAACGGCATCAGTAGCCTACCTAGGTAAGGGATAAACCGATTGGCATCCCAGTGCACAACCGAAAAACGGAATGATTGTTACTTCACTGATGTATAGCATCTGAGCACTGATTGAGCGTATATTACATAGTGTACTATCAAATCTGCTCTGATTAGAATGCCTGAAGGAATGAGAAATCTGCAGTATAAATGTCTAAGATAGAATCGCTACGCAATATAGAATCGCGTTTGGCATTAGAGACGTCAGAACGTGTCGCTTGACGAAGCAAGATCAAGAGGTCTCCGGTCCCCCTAAGAATCTCTTTAGAGCCAAGAATCAGCTTTGCTAGACGCTGCTTATTAAGCTACAAGGAAGAGACCAATCAATTGGACGATGAAAAGGGACATGCTTTCCATGAGGGAGAGAACAGATCTTGACCAAGTTGGGCTCATTCTCCGCAGCAAAGTGTCCATGTCGAATGAGATGCGAAAGCCAGGTCATGGCGCCTTTCAATTTGAACTCCCCGCTCGCTAGCGTAGCTTAGACTTCCCTTAGGGCTATGAGATAGATTTTACCCACTCCACTGTCGCCAATTTTGGAACGATGTTCTCGGCAACCTCCATCTCAAAGAGTTATTGGACCTGCGGCGGCCAACCCGGTTGACTCAGGTCCGTTAATGTCATTTGGTATGATACAGTCCCGCAGACAATGGTATTGGTGCGAGTATACGCAATATCGAGCAAACCCTCTTCCTCACACTCGCGAACGACGCAGTCAATGGGTCTTTCACCGGGTCGCAAGCTTCCTCCGACAGTATTGTCAAAAATCCCGGGAAAGCTCATCTTGGTCATAGCCCGTCGCGGAACCCTGTATTCTTCGATCCATCCTTAGACGTGACCCAGTCTATCAAATGGACGAAGCAGTTGACGACACCAAGCGGATCAATGCATGCCCCGTCAAAGTCAAGTGCGTGCTCCCCATTCGCAGCATAAATCGGAAACGTCTCATCTTCTCACTGCTTGAGAGCCTCGATCGATCCATTTTCAGAGACTTGGCACAGGGTTTCCTCCATAAGCTTTGTTGTCTGCTCAGAATTCTGCGCTGTTGTCAGGGCAAGGATTCGTTTATCATGATCGATTATCCAGTGTGGAGGCCATGGCATCTTATGCACTTCTGATTCATGGACGTAGCCAAAGGGAGTCTCATACCCTTCGATAAAGAAATATCAATAACTCAGCATGTGTATCATATAATTTTTGATGTCTCTGGTGAGGTATGGCCGTCTATACGAGGTCAGCCTGCGAGCTTGGACGAATCAGATACAGATTCCGCACGCATCTACGAGATCTATCAATTGGGGATTCCAGTAAGGTGAATTTGCCTGAGTTATGATCCTCCAGATAAAGTGGTGGTTATCGCGCGGTCGACGTGTAAACTCCTGTCCTCATGACGAGTTTCATTGTTCGGTCGCTTCAACGAAAAGACAGATTAGGATTTGAGAGCATTTGCACGGAGAAATATTTTTTTTCTTAGGACCAAAATCCGTAGATACCGGCAAAATTGCGCAGGAACAGTATTGCGGGAAGGCTCTTCGCAAGGATGGGCTTGCCGATGCCGTGAGTGGGAGCATCTTGAGTGGAGGGACCGTGACGTGTTTTCACAGGTCAAGGATCCATCGGATTTCCCTACCCAACGAAGAAGCGCCCGCGACGTTTGCGCTGAGAAGGCCTTAGAGGGAAGTGCTACAATACACAACTACGCTTCTAAACACATCAGCCCGCTCAAAAGCCACAGTGATACTCTTACCGGTTTGATAGCATGATGGGGCTTTGGCTTGAATTTCCGGCAACTTATTGAGACTGTGTTCTCAAGACTCGTTAATATTGGCGACTGGAGAGATCTAGAAAACCAAAGATCATTAAGTTTGGACAGTAGTATCACGTGCCCTGAGTAGCAATTTGGAAAGAAGACATCTGATCTTCCTGGAAAGCGTTATTTATGCCGCCACTCATTCAATTTTTCCTGGATAAGAAGAATTGGAAAAGAATCGCGCACAGAATCAGGTGGCCTTGAGGCAATGTTCCGAGGCTGTTCGAAGATTAATTTCTATATCTCAGGGCTGTTTCTAGCTGCTGTTAATATCATGCAATCGGCTCATGGCATTATCTTCATTTCAGACCCCTTCTTCTTTCTGCTGACATTCTGCTAGACCAATCTGCTCTGATGCAAAGCCAGCAGCGACATTGTTGCAGGCTGATGCTTCTCCAACATCCCGCGTAAGGTGCTAGCTCATCAGGTAGCCACTCAGGTAGCTATTTCCTGCTATATCTAAATCAGTAACATAGGTAAATGTTTCTCAGTAACCGGCTGGAAGCTAGATGGATTTCATTGAGCAAGATGCGGTAAGTAAATCGTACTTTCCTGTACCTAGACCCTCACGCAGGGTTGCTGGGAGTCGAGCTCCAATTAAAAAGTCTGTTAGTGCAGCGCCTGACGCAAAATGCTAAGCCCCGTAAAGCTCATGTGCCGCTGTAGAGGTATGGGATCGATGGCGAAATCATAAAATCTAAGGTACTCGAACGGAAGGGATCGAAGCGGCTTGAAACATTGGCCTGATCGATTCAAGGAAATCTCGGACACAGCAACTGATCAACAGAGCTCAACGAATAAAATCCCAAAATCCAGGTAGTGCCACTGGAGTCGTTGCGAGCCTCGTTCGGACACTTGCTGTATGCCAACGGTGCCAAGAGGCGTTGCGTACGCGGCACTCGCGTCTAATTTCCTCGAAGTTTCCATCAAGGATACAAGTCTCGACCGTTTGGCATGCCCTGAGGGAGCGGCCCGTAAAGGCCGAATATCATCATTAAGCTGCCGATCAAGGGTCTTTTAGGCAGAGAGTACTTTGTCGTCTCTGGCAGCAGAAGCTTCAGGACTCTGACGATGAACATTTCCGAGCTCCGTGACAGGCTATTTTTTGGTGTTTGTTGGTTTTTGGCGTCTTGGTGATCTCATTTCCGGGAATATGCAGCGATCATGGCTGCAAAACCAGGCACAGGTATTCTGTACATATGCATAAGCAGGACTATCCGCAGCTGCAATTCAGTCGCCCGCTGCTCTTGTTGCGGAGACGTGTAACAGTCAAACCTCGAGGTGGTCTCCGAATGCTTAGGATGCCTAGGATCGACCACGCTACAGCGCTGAGATGGAGACATCGGAGTCCGATGTCGACGCCACCGACGCAGGAACCCAGCAGAGTTCCAAGAGGACTTTTGTGCGTAACATGCTTAAATGAGGTTTAGAATTCCACAGAATATGAAGGCTAATGACAGCAGCCTGTAGTGTGAATTCTTATATGTTGTGGCCCGGTTTTGCAGAAACATGTGTGGTGTCATGTTCGATCATGAGTTTTCTCCCTTGCCTCGAGTTGTCGAAATAAGCAAGACCCTGCAGGAGCTAGTCGCTTAGCGGGACGCTTCGGCGCAGGGACTGTTTCCTTTTTCTCCACCACATCTTTACCTGCAATGAGCTTCATGCGAGAGTCTCGGGGTTCAACGCTAGATAGTTGCAGTCAACACTTTCATCGTGAAGACGGAGAAAGAGAGCCTAAGTCCGTGAAGCGTTGTCGCTCTCGTTACTCGAAAGCCTGATCAGCATCAACGCTCCAATATGCTTAGCTATTTTTCATCTCGAATATCTGTACAAGCAGAAAGACATCGGTCAACTCCAAATCACGGTCATGAAAAGCGCTGATTACATCAAAGCCGCTATCAAGAAATGCAAATTGCGCCCCATGCATCAACTTGTTTTTAGAATGTTAACGTGAGAAACGGCAGAATTACGCATTGTATCTTACTCCCAGAACTGACAAAATGCCGTATTCATTGGATACAGTCATGAGAATAGGCTATTTGGAATATGCCACGTACAAGCTGTCATGAAATGGAGGTGCGTACATAATTTTTCTTGTTTCGTTGAATTGCAAGCTAGTGCCATTATTTTAGCTTCAACTCTTGCTTAAACGCGTGCTGTACAAGGAAGCTGACCTCTAGTTGGCTTCAGCCGACGGAGTCCGTTAGTTACCTAGCGTCTGCTGTAACCCTACCTTTCTAAGCAAGTCATGTCTGTCAATAGCGTCATGGTAAACACTGATCCCGAGAACCAGCACTTCGGAGCTCTCTGCTCGCATCAAGTCAGCAGCTGAGTCTAGCCTGCTTCGGGTAGAGCTCGAAGTCCAAAATTCAATCCTTCGCCGCGAGTCACCGAGATCACGCAGCTCTTCCGAACCGGCACATGGTAGGTGACTTTCCCTCCAGGGGGGAAACCTCTATATAAGATCATGCAATCTCCTCAAGTGGCTCCACAAGTGCTTGAGGCGCGAGGCCAAGTCATCCATTCTTTTCCTCCGCTTGGTTCATCATGGCATCCGTTCAGAAGGTTGCTGTTTCTTTGCTAGCATTGTCGTCTTATGCGGCTGCTTCACCCGCTTTCGACAAGCGTTCCGCATGGGATCTGCAAAAGAGACAGACCTGCCAGATCGCGAAGCGAAATGCTCCAGGTGGATACGGCGGGAAACCAACGGAACCAGTGAAGGAATACCCATTGGGTACCCTTCACACCCCCCCTCTACCGCCATATTTGAAGAACTCCTCTTCGTACGGTGGATACGACAGCCCTCCTTGGGGTGACAGGACCGTTTGGAATACCAACGCGTACGAAGATGTTCCCGACACTGGAGTCACACGTTACTACAACTGGGAGGTCTCCAACCAGACGATCTCCCCCGGTGGAGTTCCTGTCCCCGGTCTCATCATCAATGGCCAGTTCCCTGGGCCCTTGATTGAGGCCAATTGGGGTGACTGGATTGAGGTTAACGTCACTAACAACATGGGTGACGAGGGACTTGCGGTCCACTGGCACGGTCTGCCTCAGAAATCGATACCTTGGGAGGATGGTGTTCCTGGTGTCTCGCAGTGCCCAATCACTCCGAACGGGCCCAGAAACTCCTTCGTATACCGATTCCAGGCTTCACTGTATGGTACTACTTGGTACCACTCTCACTACTCTGCTCAGTACACGAGCGGTGTCGCCGGTCCAATTGTTATTCACGGACCTAGTAACGTCGAGTATGACTACGATATCGGGCCTATCCTAGCAACGGATTGGTACTTCGCACCTTACGAGGTTCAGGTAGCGTACACCATGGGGCAGAACAACGAGAACTACACCAATCCCGCCCCCGATCCTCCCAACCCTCCTGGAGTCCAGGAAGCTGCCTTGAATCCTCCTCTTCAAAACAACCTCATCGACGGCAGGAACTTCCATCCCTGCAACGCTTCCGAATGTACGCCCGACTCCACAATTTCGAAGTACCGAGTCCACACCGGCAAGCGTCACAAGTTGAGATTGATCAACCACGGAGCTGAGGCTGGCCAGAAATTCACCTTCGACAACCACAACTTTACGATTGTGTCCAACGACATGGTGCCAATTGCGCCCTTCACTGTCAGCACCATCACTCTCAGTGTCGGTCAACGTGCTGATATCATCGTCAACGGCACTGGCAAAGCCACGGACTCATTCTTCTTGCGGGTGGCTGCATGCAGTACCAACCAGGGTGACTCTTATCAAGCTGTCGCGGCCTTCTACTACGAACATGCCGATACTCGCAAGTTACCAACTACTTCTAACCCAGTGGGCGAGTCTTGCGGCATTCCCCCTCTCCTTTCTGGTACCGGTTCGCCAGAGTACGTCATCGACCCGGGCGAGCCGTCTGTAACCATTGTTGTAAATGTTACATCTGAGTCAAATGGCACAAACTTGGTGTGGAAGATGAACAACAGCACTTACCGCACTGACTACAACTTGCCCCCTCTATTGGGAGCTGCGATTGGCGATGATCGCTTCATGCCTGAATGGTAAGATTTGATGATACGCATTTCCATTATCTATCGCTAATTCGTCACTTTAGGAACCTTTACCAGACTGGATCGAACGCCAGCGTACGTATCATCTGGTACAACTATGCTGGTGGTGAGCCGCACCCAATGCATCTTCACGGACACAACGTGTTCCAGCTCGCTTCAGGCTCTGGTCTCTGGGATGGTAATGTCCAATTTGGCGTGGACCAACAAATCCGTCGTGATGTTGTCCTGCTTGACTTCTCACGGGAAGCTGGTGTTCCCGGTTATCTCGTCACTCAACACTTCCAAGACAACCCCGGCATCTGGCCTTTCCACTGCCACATCGCATGGCATCTCAGCGCTGGATTCAATATCCTCCTGTTTGAGCAGCCCAGCGAAGTCTTGAACCTTGACTTCCCTCGGGTCGATCTTACTCAGACTTGCTGCGACTGGATCACCTACACCAACTCCACTGCGCCCGACCAGATTGACGCTGGTATCAAGCATTAAGCGTTTGAGTCGAGTGTCACTGTAAGGTGCGAAGTGCAGCACGGTTCTGTTGTAATGTAATTTATCGTTAGGCCATCTGGGGTTAAAAGTTGATCTCGAGATAGAGTTGGTCCTGTATTTCGGTCACAGTCTCTAGACAGTATAACGTTGCAAAGATCGAATAAATGTTCCAATTCCCACGTGAGATAATGTTGCAATTAGTGTCAATGGTAGACAGAAGGTATATCTATCACGTGTTCCTCTCGTTATCGAAAAGTCAGCAAGCTACCTTACAATGCCAGGTTTAACCCCTGCGAGCAACAGTTAAGATCGGTGGTCTCGGGCATAAGTTGAGCTCCTCATGCAATTTTCGACAGGGCCCGTATTAGGTCATGTTCCTGTCGCTCCCCGAACCGTTTCTGCGTCGGGATCATCGACTCGCGGCTGGGCTGCGGAATCAGCGGGATTCGGAAATCCTTCCGCCCGCCTTGAAAACTTTGCCTTGAGGTCGCGCATGGTACGAATGGTATCCCTGTAACTGTCCCAAAGCTCGGAGGGGCAAATTTCGAAATTGAAACTGTCTCGCCAGGACAAGTTTCTCTCTCGACTAGTACGTAAAAGTTGGTCAGACTGATCCGTCATTTGGATGCTTTGGTGGACTCTGCAGAGCAGCCAGAATTAGGTACTTAGTGTCAATCTTTGTGCCTCCCTTACAGCGCCAGGGGGGGTTCTGAACTCTCTAGCTACATAAAGTTAACTAGATATTAGCTAAATGTCGCTTAATTTACCAATATTCGACAAAACGTAACTCATGCAAGTAGTAGAAAATAACCAAAATTACTCTCAATTCGTTGTTCGAGAAGTAACAAATATTCTATCTAATAAAAATTTTATTTATAACAAAAATTCTATTTAACTTTAATTAAATTATTAACAAAAATTAAAAAAAATAACTTTAAATTCAAAATAATTTTTTTTATTTTTTTTGTAAAATTAGTTAAGAAAAAATTTTTATTTAAACAAAATTCTTTAAATAAATTTAGTAAGTTTTTTTTTTTTTTTTTTTTTAAATTAAGAATTTTGAAATATTTGATTTTGTTGAGAATTGAACTCGAGTCTAGAAAATTTGAATCGAGTCTATTTCTATTAGACCAAAGTGTTTATATTAATATTTTACAATTTATTAATATATATATGTTAAGAATTTCAAAAAAATTTCAAAAAAAATATATATAACAAAAATTAGTTACAAAAAAAATTATTGTTTTAACTAATATTAAAACTAAATTTTGTTAAAAAAATAATATTAATTATAACTAATTACTATTTTATTTATAACAAAAATTTTCTCGAATATTAAATTATATATAATATTAATACGACGCAATAGATTTTCACTCGAACAGAGTATTCACAAAATATTATAAATAACTCAATTTAGTTAGAGAATTCTATAGAATTTCAAGCTAATATGCCGTTGCCCAACCCCCCCGCCGCTGTATGGTCCTCCCTCAACAGCTGACAACCTCATAGCCGGACCTTTCCGTCTCTGCACTCAAGTAACTTAATCACTCGCTCACTGCGCCAGGCAATAGACTCTCTGCCGGCCTGAAACCGCCGACTTCACGAACAAATTTTCTTCGCGTCCGCGCATGGTGCTATTGACCAATCGCAGACGGATGCCCATGTTCATGATCTTCGACGCTAGAAGCCCCGAAGAACATACAACCGACATTCCCACCGAAGGTGACGAAAAGCTTGATGACGCCTCCACCCCTCATCTGCGTTCTGACGAGTGCTAACCTTTGTCGGTAATTCTTGGGCTTCAAGTCGCCTCTGGGTGGACGAGCCTACATGCCTAAAAGTACTCTAGAAGCACGCTAGAAGTTCAAACCACAGTATGTGCCATTAGCCTTACCCACAAGAAGGCATGATCCTGGCTTCACAAAAAATGGTGGGGCTTAACGCTACAGGGGAGTTGACAGCATTTGAGGTGGAGCTCGATGGCCCTACATGATCGGTCTTGCATAGTACAAGAGGGCCATCTCTCCCCACCTTGCAGGTAGTCTCTACTTCCCTTCTTTTTCCGCCTTCTCAGGAGTGAAGCTCAGTTTCGAGGGCGCAAAGCTTTCTGTGCCTTCCATTCCCAATCTAGGCCTTTCCACTTTCCTCACACATTGATCTTTGTGCTCTCTTTCATTTCGGTCGTCCAGTATGGCGTCAGAAAAAGACATCAAAGAAGTGGAACATCACCATCATGATCCTGATGCCACCTACGCCGAGCGTCGCAAGATGTCCAACGCTGAAATCGACAATGCAGTCCGCTCCGGCAGCGTGCCTCACGTCTCCGGTGTCCGCGAAGCTGTCGAAATTGCCCATTCCGGAGGCTGGGAGGCCGATGCCTTGATCACGGACCTTGAACAGCAGATCGAACAGCAAGGCGAGAAGAGAGGGATTTTCAATATCTCGTTCGCCAACCCAAAACATTTCACCTGGCTACTGGTTGGATTCGCCTCAATGGGCGGACTATTGAGTGGGCTGGATCAATCGCTGATATCAGGAGCAAATCTATTTTTACCGGGTGATCTCAACTTGAACTCGCAGCAGAACAGCTTGGTCAACTCTGGAATGCCGCTTGGCGCCGTCGGGGGTGCTTTTATTCTGTCGCCGTGTAATGAGTTCTTTGGTCGACGTTGGTCCATTATCATCTCCTGCATCCTGTATACCATTGGTGCGGCCCTAGAGGCAGGATCCGTAAATTATGGAATGATCATTGCCGCGCGTGTTATACTAGGTCTTGGAGTCGGTCTTGAGGGCGGCACTGTACCAGTATATGTTGCAGAGATGGTCGAGAGACGACTCCGAGGGAATATGGTCTCATTGTACCAATTCAATATTGCTTTGGGTGAAGTTCTGGGATATGCCGTTGCAGCAATGTTCGTTAGCGTGTCTGGTAACTGGCGATACATACTTGGCTCGTCTCTTGTATTCTCTACGATTATGCTTATTGGGTGAGTTTCTTAAGAAGGCTTTTGGCTCATGACTGTGCTAACAGCAACTTGCAGCATGCTGTATATGCCCGAGTCACCACGATTCCTCATGCACAAGGGCCGTACACTTGATGCTTTCCGTGTCTGGCGTCGCATTCGAGGCACATCGTCCCTCGAGTCTCGAGAAGAATTCTTCGTCATGAAGGTCTCTACCGAGGAGGAAGGGCGTGAAGTAGCAGAGGGACGTGCCACTCGCGGCAAATTTGCTTGGATGGATTTCTTCACCGTTCCACGCGCCCGCCGGGCCATTATTTACGCCAACGTCATGATCTTCCTGGGGCAATTCACGGGGATTAACGCCATCATGTACTACATGTCTGTACTAATGTCTCAAGTCGGCTTTAATAAACTTGAAGCAAATTACATGTCTCTCGTCGGTGGTGGCTCACTTCTCATCGGCACCATCCCCGCTATCTTCCTTATGGAGACCTGCGGCCGACGCTTCTGGGCCATAGCCATGCTTCCTGGATTCTTCATTGGACTTGTGCTCGTCGGTGTCTCTTACCACCTCGCCTCCCAATCCGCCACTCTAGGAGTCTACCTGACTGGGTTGATCATTTACGAGATCTTCTTTGGGTCTTACGCCTGTCTCACTTGGGTCATTCCCTCAGAGGTCTATCCCACCTACCTTCGCTCTTACGGCATGACCACTTCCGATGGCTGGCTCTTCCTCTCTTCCTTCATTGTCACCTACAACTTCTCCTCCATGCAAGACGCCATGACTCCTACAGGACTTTCTCTCGGATTCTATGGTGGCATTGCTGTTGTAGGATGGTTTTACCAGATTCTTTTTATGCCGGAGACCAAGGATAAGACTCTCGAGGAGATTGACCTGATCTTCCAACAGCCGACAGCAGAGTTAGTGAAGCAGAACATAAGCAGCACGATGGAGACGACGCGGGATTTATTGGCGTTCAGATGGAAAAGGGTGTTTATTAGTGGACACACACCGCGAAGAGTTAGCATAGTCGAAAAGCCTAGATCGGAGAAGGCATAATGAGGAGTGGAAACATAGGTGCATGAATCTTCCTGGAGAAGCCGAACAGTAAGGGACTAGAGTGCGGTGCTCTTATTCGTATAAATACATTTTTTCAGCGAGGAAGTCTTGAAACAAAGCACGCTTAGTCGGCTACAGATTTAGAAAACATTGCTTTTTGGACCAATCCTAGACTGGCTTAGCTTCAAGAGGTTTCGCGATCGAATCTTTCGCGGGTTCCGCCGTCAAAAACAAACACCCATTTCCGCCGACAACCCAAATGCTGCACTACACGTATCCTTTGCAGCTTTTGTCAGTCTATCAGCAAGCCATTGTTGAACTGTTCCACAAACATAGCAGCCCCTCATGTCGAACTTCCAGCTGGCGTTACTGATGCGCTTGCTCGATCTCCCGGCAGAGGAACACAAGCACTGCAGTGGAATGCTTTCAGGTCACACGTAAAAGTCACACTTACCACTGATACCCTCCACGCTGGCTGGTAAACTTAGTCCAAGGGATGAGCGCCTCCTTCAACAGGCCAACGTCCTCGAGTCCATATCTTTGAAGACCACGCTGCGCCATGCTAGGATCCGCTTCGTGCGCCGAGGAAGTTGCCGCGGACCCATTTCCAACATGGATGATCGGCTTGTCTTTGGGCTGGGAAATGTTGCCTAATCACCGGGCCCAATCAGCCGTCCGATCTGTCACATAGAGGAATGCCATTTTACTAGCCTCCATCGCTTAACCTTCGCAAGGGCCAAACACGCGTGAACGCTTCTTTGCTTTATTTTTTGAGATCTCTGTAATCCGAGTGTACTGAGAGGATTTTGATTCAAGCATATGTTATGGAAGGCTTGAGCGAACAAGCTCGAGATCTCCTCAAGCTTTAAATTTTCAAAAAATCTCGCGAACCAATCGGGCCTCTGAGGTTCTGAACATTGGCAAGAAACGTGGTGATAGATCTAAGCCGCAAGTCAATACTTCAGAAAGTGACCACTTGTGTGAAGAGGGTCCTGAAGCTCCCGACCGCAGTCGTCATCCTTTAGTCTACCGTCTACCCCGATCCCATGTAATTTGGACAAGATATTAATCTCGAAGACTCTCTTTCCCAAAACCTGGAACTACCCCTCTATCGACTGATGCGTGTTCTTCCGCATATCAGACCGAAGATGCGGATCCTCTCCAATGGAAGACAGGGATGAATATCTTCAGATATTTCAGCTCCAAGGAGTGAGCCAGTCACCAGAGTTTGACAGGTATTTGGGCTGAGTACTGACAGCTGTCTAGATGCCCAGCCCAACCGCACAGCGTGATGCATATGCAAGCACAGAGCTCTCGGCGGCGGCGCGCCGTCGTCGCGATAGTGCCTTAATGAAAACCGTCGCTCTGATGACAATGGCATTCTTACCGACGACTTTCTTCTCGTCTTTCCTCCCAAAGCCAATTATTCACTAGGAAAATAGCCAAGTTATTCGGGATCAGCTCTAGATTTTTTAGGCACTGACAATTCCTGCCACCCTTATCGTTTTTATGCTTTGGTCTGGCATCACTGCGTACTGGGAACTTATGCAGTGTATCAACTATTTTGTCAAAGCAATGGCGCAAAGGAATAAGCGGAGCAGCACTCCCGCGAATTTAAGACAAGGTCCTCTTCCGAAGGAATCTTAGCAGATCTTGTCTGGGCTAGGGAGTGCGAACTCAGTAACGAGACCATTTCTGGATCTCAAATTGCGGCAGACTTATGGACAGACCTATTAGGTGGCGTTCACGTTGCTCCGTCGCCTTAGGACGATGAGAGCCAATGATCCATGTTGTGGCCTCGGTGCCGTGCACGGATTTGCATGGGAGTGCATCAACGTCATCATACCAATCCTCTACCAAGAGACAAAATATCGACGAACCCTTTAGTTCTTGCCATATACTGTCCCTTTAAAGGCTTCTGCGACACCTGGGGTCTTGTCGATGCCAACATCAGACATTGAACTAGGTTATTTTTCTATGCAGTCCGAATTCGCCAAAGAGGAACAAGGGACAAAAAGACACAGTCGACCTTGCACAAAGTAACAACTTTTGTCCCGAATACGACTTATTTTGCACTGGGTGTTGGCTCTCATTTCCTCGCTTAGGAATACGGATTCCTAAACAAGACCAAATGGGGCGGATGGGACTGACTGAGCGCCGCATAAGCTCTAAATTTTCGGCCTTCTCCCCACAGTCCGGGGCTGTGGGGCTTTGTCTACAGCAAAGTTTCTCGAAGTCTATTTCTCCACGTTTTCTCTAAAGTCGCCCTTCCTGCCCGACTGCAACTATGTAATTGCAATGTTGGAGTCTCCATCGTGAGGGCGCTCTGAGACCTAGTGCAGATTATTAAAGCAAATACTTTAGGCAAACAGCCTGCAATGAGCCGACTAATACTATCGCAGAGCTACCGTGCAAGGTTTCTCAAAACTTGACTCCTTATCTTATTCCGGTGTAAGAGGAAGTTTCACCAGCTACAGGTCATCTGCGATTGCACAGGAAGAAAACGGCTGTAGGGCATCGTGCCATTGGCTACTTTGCATGCGGGAAGCCGAGTGCAGTAATACAAGCCCTTGGACCAAATGCTTACAAGTGTCGGAACCAGTCACTCGTGGGACGAAGGCTTCTGATAGTAAAGGCCGTTGGCGGCGCTCTTACTGTTCTTCTCTGGTCTACATATGGAGGCCGCCAAAAAATTCTCCAAAATACCATTCCATTCCCAGCTTCTTTCTATACGCGCTTAACGTGTTGGCACCGGGAGAACTTTAATTTGGATTGTCTGCTCTTTGCAGCCTTTTGTTCATACTCCTTACGAGACTTCCATTCCTCCAGAAGACTGGAACCAAATCCGACAGCAAAAGTGCAGAGAGTTTTGACCTGTCCTGCATGATGCAATGTATGCGTGAAAAGGCTCGTGGTCAGTTCGAAGCCACGGCAAATTTTACGACCCCTTCGGAGACTTATCGAGCGGTGAAACGATTAAAAAATCTTGGTTGGGACAGCTACGACATCGAGAGTCGCTTCGGCAGATCCGAAAATATCCTTGAACGATTGCAAATCTGGGTCTCTGCTCAAAAAGAATCATGCGTGGAAGATTCACCAGTGGACAAACAGTCTATAACATCGATTCTTTCAAAATCGCCACCATTCGAGACAGAGTCAGATTTGCATTTATTCAAAATCAATCGACACCATGACGACCTTTTCGTGGCGCGTGAAAGTTTTTGGGAAATCTTCAGATTCTGCCAACTTGAGACACGCGGGCTTACTTTCCTGTTGTCGCCCCGACCCGGTTTCTTCACTTTTGATCGGCACGGCCTGGCATCCAATGCATCAAGCGCTCGTGAACATAGTGGTTGCGGAGAGGCTCCTTGCCAGCACTTGGAGTGCTTGCGTGGATCGACGGTTGGATTCTTTTTCGAGGCACTTTCTGGACAAAAGCTGCTTTGGTCCTATTTCCCCGAAACCAAATCCACTCGAGGAATACTGGTAACGCCTGAGGGCGACACTGAATTTTCCTTTTTCCGAAACTTGATGTCTTTAGTACTGGACCATGTGTCCTTTATATCCCATCCGTTGCTAATGGCATACATGTATAACATTGAATGCAACGACAAGGTCTATAATACTCTTAATGATTCAGAGTGTAAGATCATCGAGAGCGAAACCAAGACCAGTATTTCTTGGGATTTCAATGAACGCATGAGAGTTCCTATAAATTGGAAGGCCTGGCAGCCCACGGAAGATAATAAGGAACATCTATCCGAAACTATGAGTTCGGTTACTGCCATGTTAGTCGCCGCCCGTGATTCACTGGAAGCGGCACAGGCAGCGGCAAGAGCATTCAAGAAGTGGGAGCTTGCTCGTCGATCGACTTACAGTGCAAGCGACCATCTCTTGTTCGAAGATCTCAACAGCAGCGTCGAGGGCTTGCAGGCTCATATGAAATGGCATGCACTTCGCCTTGCTGGACTTCTTGAAAGATGCAAGTCGCAGTTGCAAGTGGTAAGTATGTTCGGACGACCAAAAGCGGGACTAACAGCCTTCACAAGATCTTCAATCTCATAGCGCGAGACGATAGCAAAGCGGCGATTTCTCTAACGGAAGCGAGCGTCGAGCTAGCAAAAGCGACTCAACGAGACAGTTCGTCCATGAAAGCTATTGCCATGATGACGATGGCTTTTCTCCCAGCGACTTTCTTTTCATCCTTTCTTGCTATGCCTTTATTTCAGTGGAGTCAGAGACCGATAATTCAATCAAAATTTTGGATATTCTGGCTGCTCACCATACCCACTACATTGGTTGTCTTCCTCGTCTGGTCGGGAATCATTCGGCGCGAAACACTGCAAAGGCGAATGGTGGGTCTTCTAAAGAAGCTGCATTACAACTCACCTCAGAAATGGGAAGAGAAAGCCGACCGGGCTCGGATTGAGGAAGAGACATCGCGGTTTCAATCGCGGAAGCAAGCATTTCGGTGCTCTTGTAGTAACTTGGAAGAGTGCGACTTCAAAGGCCATCACGAATACCGCCAAACGTCCACAGGCGATCGCACGCAGGATGCGGAACCGCAGAGCCATGCGCCGGCGCATGAGGAGATTGCTGTTGAGGCTGAGAACCAGGTGTCAGATGAGGCATCGTCGTTGAGGCGGCGCAGGCCACGCCTTCAGCGAATCTTGAAAAGTCTACGAATTCTCCGTAGGTCTTCATCTGATGCGCACGACGGATCCGAGAATCTACCTGCTGCTTGAGTGAACATGAAACAATAAGTCCACAGTTCGAGACCTTTCAACTTTCCTTGGTCAGCATTGAGTTGCGGTGCTCGAAAATCTACGCTCATGTACGACCGTGCGTCACAAGTGTTCTTATTCACGAGGTTCAATACGAGAAACCCCCAGGTCTTCTTCTTATGGTTTTGGACCAAGTGATGGCTGGAGCAGCATTTTTTTTACTCCCTTTTTTAACGTGAAAAAGCTGCCCTCAATGGCTCCAGGATGCTTGAATACGTAATATACCGTCAGCCTTTCTATACGCGCGATACATTATAGCAATACGGCGTTTATATAATTATCATCATGTACGCTAGGTAAAGACAGGCGAAGTGTACCCGATTTCATCAAAAACGCATAACACATCGGCATATTACCTCCACATCTTGCCGAACCCAACTGGCATGAGCATAAGCTATTCCAAGGCCAATTTTATCATTAAGGCACCCTAAAAGCTGGACCAGACTACAAAGGGCCGTCGCCAGTACTGTATCCGACCGCCTGACAGTCCTTTGGCGCTTGTCCGGTTACATTGCCGACCAAGTCCGAGTCCAGCAGTTTCTTCGGACCATTGATCAGATCCGTCGCCAAGAAGATCTTCGAATACGCATCCACGAAGATACAGGTAATAAGGTAGTAGACACGAGCCGACGTATCTACCGCCGTAAGAATCGACTTCGACGGTGCGTCAGGAGAAGGGTTAAGTGGATTGGCAGCGGGCACAAGAACGCTATTTCATTGATCAGTCTGGTCTGATACGCGCGAGTCACCCCTCGGATATTGAATGCACGTACACAGGTAACGAAGTTGTCGGCATGCTCTCTGGGTAGCTCAGCCTCAACCTTCCCACGCCCAACACTGTCATGGTATCATTGTACGTATGGAGCAACCTTCCCTTCGATCCTGCAATGATGAAGGGCGTGTCTCCCGAAAAGAGCGCGCTCGATGTCAGGTTATCGTTTGGCTGGAAGTTCGTCTCGCTGAAAGAATAGATGTTGCCATTTTCAGCATGGTGAAGAACGGCGCTGCCTTGGATCGCGGTGATGGCGGCGAATGTGGAGTTGGGGCAGGAGGCCGCGGATGAAGTGGTGCAGGTTAGGTAGTGATTGGTTGTAGCAGTCTCTGCCGCTGATGGAGTTGCTGAAGCGGAGGAAGAGTTGGACTGACTGATGGTATCGGAAATAGGCTGACCGGAGGAGTCGCACCAGGTCCATGGGTCAATGAGTGGTGAGCAGAGGGAGAAACCGGAGGGAGGGGTAGGGCCAGTATCATTATATCCATCTGGGTAGCAGAAGTATCAGCTTCATATACGGAGCACGGAGATTGTATCATACATATTAGCGCCCTCGAGTTTGCGTAATAAGCTTTATTAGCAGCAGTCGTAATTTGATTCTCGCTCTTCAATTATGTCAGCTTGTCTTGAGTGGATAGTACCTCAGTCAAAGGCTTGCAAGTTGACGTACATTCTGGAAGCGTAGTAAGACCTCGTCATACAATGACGTGGGGGTAGTTTGCCTCTTGCACTGTTGGCCTCGTCCGCAATGCACGCCGTCGCTAGCGTCATCGGCGACGACAATGTTTGGTGTGCTTTTGTAGAGTTGGTCAAACTCTGGATGGTTCGTGACATCGATTGTGCCTATTTGCTCATCCTGGAGGCCATCGAAATTGCAGTCGCCGTTTATTGGACTGGTGCCGCAAGCCTATTGGTTCTATAGCGTTACCACATTGGTTTTGTATAATCGAGTGACATGGGGAGACTCTACCAGGCGCTTGTGAACCGGAGTCAATGACTTGAGTACTGGGGAACCTTGGGAGAAGTTTGAGCTTGGTGGGGAAGCTGATACTGGTAGCATGCCGCAGGTGGCAATCATGATGAGTAAAGTATTAATATAAGATAATTCCATGGTCGAAACAATTTCTTGGGTGCAGATAGAAGAATCAATTCAGGGTGTCCAAAGCCGCAGAAGTATGAACAGTGGTATTGGAAATAAGACTCTTGGAGACGTTTGTAGAGATATAGAAAGGCTTTAAAAAGGGTCTGATCCACTACCCAGGGCCTTGGGATAGATCGCATTCCGATGAGATCGGCAGATGCAGAGAATCTCGATCTGATCTTGATGGGAATGATAGCGTTGGCTAGATGAGATACACGTGCCACCCACGGAATGCAAGGAGTGGTAAATTCATCGCTTGTCCTATTCCTCATAAATTGGGACATACATAGATAAGCGTGCTGAGGCTCGAGTGGTGGCGGTGGCTCCAGCAAGCGCATTGCAGCGAATAGACATGCTTGCAGAACTGTCTTCGCCTTGGTCGTTCAAGAGACGCGAATTCAACTTCCTGCATTTAGCGCTGCTGTTCTCAACACTCTTCGTCTATGAATCCTGTTGGCATGTATTCTAGCGTACGCGGATCTGCAACGGACAAACCGACCACTGTTTAATGGTTCTCCTTGTGGCTCTGAGATCGAGGCTTTCGCCTACTGTTGCTCAAAGCAATTCCGGCAAGGACAGCAGCCAGCGTGGTTCCCTTGAAGATAGTCTCGTATTGCTCAGCTTTGATGGCCTGGTTGTACGGTTGGCGATGGACCCGCAAGAATGCAGCTCCCGTTACCGCAACATAACAGCCGGCGAGCAAGGGAAACTTGTACCTGTTTATCAATGAGACGTTTTGTGCGGATGGCTGAGTCGCGGGAAGTCCAGCTTCCTTGTGGGTTTCCTTCATGCTAAGCGATGAAATGTGGCTTTGCGGAGATGAAGACAGCTGAGAGAGGTCGCGTCTGCGCCCGAAGCTCGCCACACGCTCCCACCAGACCGCGTCACCGCGTCATCGCATCATCCGCGCTGGGCAAATGCACGACACGCGAAGCAGTCGGCCTTCAAGTACATCCTCTGCTATTATAATCCTTCATTGCTTCCTTTCCGTGAGGGGTGAGTCTAAATCATTGGAATCGCGAGGAAAGATGATGGAACTCGACTCCGAGAGCAGCCTCCAACGACCCCGGAAAGCAATCATGGTTGCGAATTAGCCAGAATCTTGCGCCGCCCTGAATCATTCGAAGTAAACGGGCAAGAGAACAATGCGGAAGACTGGAAATGGCATATGAAACCAAAAAAACGTCAATGCCTCTAAGCCTCCGCCCACATTTCGATTGGTGGTTATTGCGGGCACTCAACAGATTGTCTGCAACAATTCCAGCAACATCTACGTGGGTGCTTGTGGCCTATTTTCAGGCCATTAGCCCCCATTGAAGCAATCAAATGGAAACTGGGCGCTACAGGTCTGGCTTTTGACGTAGTTTAGGTCTTCTGACGAGTGAGGCATTTAATCCTCCAGCTGCCGTTTCGTCTGTGCCCTCCTTAAGGTAGGTGGTTGGTAGATCTTCCCCACCATCACAAGGCACTGAGCCACAGCAGATTCCCAGTACCAATCGCTATTCGTACCTCCTCCAGAGCGAACACAGCCAGCAGTGCTGTTGGTAGGTAGCAATGCGCCACAATTCTCCAGCGTTGAGCCTTCTGATAGGGCGGAAGTGAGAGTAACCAGGGAGTGAACTATGTTGCATACTTTTGCAGCTGGCCACTACAATTTTGAGCTTTCATCGTCAATTTCGGACGGACTTCGAGATTGCCTGGAGAAGTAGACCGAGCACCCCGAGTACAAGTAGAGGTCTTCGCTCCGCTTCACTTCCGCGCTTCTTTTCAAGTATTTCTATCTACTAAAGCCTTTGTCCAAATATACCATGGAAGGGCTGAGGATTAAAGCCAAAGATGTCTTTAATATGCGACAAACCTTTACCGGTTCAGAAAAAGATCTTGAACGAGTCGAAATTCACAAATACGGGAAGGATGACGCGGAAATTCTGTATTCTACCGTCCAACCGGGCCAATTTGTGGACGCTTTCGTTCCTTCACCACCAACGAGAAACAACGAACACCGATCGGCAACGTTTTCTCTTGTGCATATTGAACGTACGATGTCATTTCACTGGGAGATATCCCGGGAAGGATTCGACACATTATTCGACCAATGCGGACTTGATCCGTATATGTTATATCCGATGACGCGCGGAGTAGACGGCTTCTATGATATTGGAGGCCAGGCTACCGAGAGTACTTCTCCAGCGCAAGACGGTGACTCACAGCAGAGCGAAGATCTTTTCGAGCCCTTTCGTGCTACCGATGATCGCGGTGGACCTTTCAACAGAAGCATGCACTCGGTTCCCAAAGACGATGACATTGAGAACGAAACTTCGCCAGACAACAATCCGCGCAGCTTTCTCATCTGTGTTCGAGGTTCATACATGCTTGCATGGACATTCCACCCAAAAACCAAATCCACTCGTGCCATTCTAATCAGTTACACCCCATGGTTCGTTTATACGGCTCTCAAAACGGAGATGCAACGGCAGAAATCGCTAATAGGGCATCCATTATTCCTGGCCTTTGTGCAGAGCATCTATTTGACAGGACTTGTTCATACGAACATCCACAACGCTGAGAGAATGATTTTCCGCGTGGAAGACCAGACAAACCACAGTCCATGGGTTAATCCAGAAGCGTACGCAAGGTCCAATGAGGCAATGAATGACGAAGATGCACTTGCACTTTTAACTCGTTCAGTGAGCAGCGTTGTTGTACTCCTCGCTCTACATTCTCGGCGCCTTTCCATCGCCAAGCTTCTGATGAGAGCTTTGATAGAAAACAAGTCCAAGTCGCCATTACCCAATAGCCTGGAACAAGGATCTGATCTTAGATCGATGCGCCAGGCGGCATTGCTACTCGATCCCACCATCGAGACCAGCCAAGTCTACATCCAATTTCTTCAAGAGCGCGGCAAAACTCAGCTCGCTGTTCTCTTCAACCTCATCGCTCAACGAGACGCCAACGCCAACATCGAGCTCGCAAAGGATTCACGCACCATTGCTCTCGCCTCTCGACACGACAGTGAGTCGATGAAGACCATCGCCATCATGACCATGGTATTCCTCCCGGGCACCTTTTTCGCTACTTTCTTCGATACACCGTTCCTTCAATGGGGAGGCCCGAAGGTCATTCAGACCCGCTTCTGGATCTTCTGGGCGTTCACAATCCCTGTGACTGCCCTCGTCTTTGCCCTCTGGTTCGGTATCACTAAGCGACATGCGATCCGCAAGCATGTAGAGAACAAGCGACAGAGAGCGAAAATTGAGCGACGAGCGCGGCGATTCGCGGCAGCAGTGCCAAATGACGATCGCAGTGATCATGGAGATGCTCCTGGAGGAAACCAAGCTGATAACGAGACGCCTTCTAGCAGCAGGTTCTCGTGGGTGCAGAGAGTGCTAAGAAAGAGAACCCCTCGGCAACGGCAAGACTCAGGGCTCGGTGTAGAGCTAGAAAATATTGCTGCTCAAGCCTAAATATATATATAAGCCTCTTCTTGCCGGTTCGGCAACGACGTGTGATATATTTTACAATCCTCTGTGCAAGCCAAGCTTATCCAAAATTGACAGGCGGCGTACCACAGTAACTTCTTCACTTCGTCAGAGATCTTGCCAATTGTAGAAAAGAAGAAAATAACATAAGGGTGCTCCTTTATCCAGGGTATGACCTTCAAAAAAAATTACAAGAGCATCCACCCAAATATCAAATCGATAAATTGCGAAGTCAGATCATACCCTGTTATTTAGTCATTCTGAAGAACTGTTCGAGAAGACACCGGTCTGACGGGTGCCCCAACTGCATTGGCTGGAAAGATGGACTACGGACGCACCTGATCACTGGGCAGCATGACGTCAAAACAATTCTACCCTTGCACGGACGAACAGCTTTACCGGCCTATGGTACACCAGCCATCTTGGGGCAATTTCCATTTTTCAGATTTGTCATACTGCTTGGCGATAAATTTCCATCCAGAATCCTCGCATGATGAACCGTAATTGGAAATCATTCGTTCCCAAAGCGACCGCTGCGACAATCGCCTCACCGGCCCGAGCTCGGCAAACCCGAACAACCAAAGCGAAAATCATACACAGCTACTCGGTCCCTCTATGTCTATATAAAACCCGTCTAAGTCCGCTGATCTATCCATCTATTCCCAAGCAAATTTTTCCAAATCGATCCAACCAAATCTATCATTCCTCAAAAACACTGCAGCCTACCACAAACCAATATTCCACTACTACCACCAGCACCACCCCTCCAAAAATGCCAACCCCCTACCCCACCCCCTCCGAAATAACCACCATCTTCCAACCCCTCGCCGACGGCAACCCGTCCGCCTTCTTCGCTCACGTCTCGCCGACCGTGCACTGGACCGTCATGGGCACGCACCCGCTCGCGGGCACCTACGACTCCGTATCCGCGTTCCAGCAGGCGACGCTGGCCCGGCTCGGCCGCATCATGAAGGACGACGCGCCGCTGACGCTGCACGTGGTGAACGTGATTGGGGGCCGGGAGCAGGAGTGGGCGGTGACGGAGTTGAAGGCGCGGGGGACGTGTCGGAATGGGTTGGTGTTTGCGAATCGATATGCGTAAGTGGCTTTTCTTTTCCTTCTGTCTCGCTGTGGCTTTTACCTCGGTTCCAATTGGCTTGCTGTTGTGCGGGTTCGATGATGATGTGGGAGAGAGTATGCTGACGGGAGATGATCGCTTGCAGGTGGGTGCATCGGTGGAGTAAGGAGCGGAAGATTGTAGAGGTGCGGGCCTATCTCGATAGCGCGCTCGTGAAGCAGGCGATCGAGGAGAACGAATAGTGGTCTCCCGAGTTGGGATTGCCTAGGCACTGTTGGCCGTGGAATGCGTGTATACTGCTCTCATTGGACCATTGTTTACTCGTGATCCTAACTCGAACGGGTGGCTGAGTAGTTGTGAATTACGCGCGAAAATTTGACGACCATGTCTGCATTGAGTTTTTGAAGCAGAAACAGAAGTCAATCGTCTTCCACATGGTCTTCCTCTTCGTGGTGGTCGACGGTGTCGTTCTCCCGATGCTCCGCTTCTCTTAGAAACTTCTTGACCACCGGAATGACATTCAAGATGACCTGGTGCCTGCGATTGTCATGCCACGCCGGATCGACGATTCGAGTGGTCATGGGATGGTTCTCAATAGGTATCGACGTTGATCCGATAGCACCTTTCCTCAGTGCCTCGGCAGGATCGCCATGCACTACAATGCCATTCATATTCGTTGAGGGGACCTTCATCATTGTGATGGCAAAGGTCCGATAGAATGTGATGCGTCTCCATGGCTCAAGATACGCGCAGAGTAATGTAGACGAGTTAAGTTGTACGAATTTAAAACCAGGAAGGGGGAGCCCGCTTGTGAGAGTCTTCTTGATCCACGATGCTTTTCGCTTCGTCTTGTAATCCAGCTTCATGCCTTCGATATGCATGCCATGTTCGACCGTACTGTTTTGGCCGGTGATAGTGAGGTAGCTGGGTTGGCCGAAATCGCAGGCGAGCAAAGACGCGCGGGAGACACTAAAAAATGGATCACAAGACATGAAATAGTTCTTGTCTTGCGGTGTAACGTTTGCCAGCACTTCAGGAGAAACAAACGTAAGAGCATATGGATTACCAGCATGGCCGTCGCGGCCTAGAACAACGCTTGCCCGAACATGTCCGAGATTGGAGATCTCGTCGAACATTCCTCGCAAGCAGTCTTGCTGCATATTCTGATGCTTGCAGCTGGCCAAAAAAACAGGTAGCAGCTCGTTTATGCCTTCATCTGTTATTAGACTAGCGTCAAAGAGGCCACCGCCAGACTTCCGTTCTTCGGAATAGAGTTTGGCAGAAAGTAGCTCCTCCCAGGCAACATTCGTAATTTTGAGAACGACTTCAATCTCGGCTCTTATTTGACAAGCCGCAAAATCATAAAGCGCATTTTGGTAGCTCCGCAAGCCTCCAAGTGCGATTGCATAAGAGAAGACAGCATTCTCGACTTCTCCGAGACTCAGGCAAGCGTCGCCGAGCCACCGAACCGCAGCGATATCCGCGTGATCTAAATCGCGAACTGACCGTATTGGGCGTCTGATCACCGACCATAGACGTCCTTTGGCATCCTCGAACTTGCCTGAAAAGCTCGCGCAGATACCCAGCATATGTTGAGTAAGTCTCGGCCCTCCTAATGGTTTTCCACAAGTGTGAAGCTTTTGTAAGAATCGCGCTGCACTGGACCAATCTTGGGAATTCCAAAGGCGACACAGTTGGTCCGCGTCTTTTTGCCAAGCTTCGTCACCATCAGATAGACGTCTTTTCTCCTCATTTTGCTCAGTGATTGTGCCATTTTCTTGCTGGGGTGGGGAAGAAGCGATTGCGAAAGACGAACGTCTTGTTTCATCGGGGGGTATCACTGACTGTCGACGGCCAGGAACCGATGAGCTGCGGTGCTCTTTTGAGAGCCTTCTGAGCGCCCACTTGTCTTGTCGAGATATAGATCCCGACCGAGAACGACGGTGGTGGGCTGAAGGGCTGGGCTGAATGAGTCCTGACATCATGACGCGTGTCTCCGGGTCATCAAGTACTGCAGCATCTCTTGTCGAGGTAAAATTCCCATCATGCTTAGGAGGTTTCGCAAGGCCGACCGCAGAGTCCGCAGGAGATTTGGACGCCGGTCGAGATGATAATTGACTTGTAGGCTGACTTCCATATTGGCTAACAGATTGGGACGGAGAGCGAAATGGCACTGTCTTTGGAGAAACTCCCGTACCTGGTTGAGCCATAGGCATAGTTGATGAGTTGCTTGATGGATTCTCAGCGGGGCGTTGCGACGGAGTACCAGTGCCTTGTGAATTGGGAGACGTAACAAAAGCCGACTGGTTTTGTGCTGACGGTGTTACCGCTACAGGCTGCTGTGGCGGAGCCGGCAGTGCCAAAGGCTCATTCGGATCGTGTTCAGTGGCTTTCATCGAGCCGTCATGCTCTGCCCAAGGGTCCCAGCCAGCCTGCCCCTCCTCTGCCTCACGTCTCTGTTCCATCCAACTCTGACTAATTGATTTTACGATAGAATCGACGATGAAGGCTCTGTTACTTGCCAATTCTTCTCCAGTAATGCCCATGTCTTCCAGGTCACGTACTAGTTCGTTCCATTCCGGCCGACGACTTAGCTCTTGCTCGGGAGGGTGCAGTATGCGCTGTTGCTGGCCATACAATCGCTCCATGTGCGCGCGGGTATCGGATTCCAACCGGAAGACAGTCGCTGTGACGACGCTGTTGAAAAAAGCAGACAACATGACCACGTTCGAGATGAGCCGGTTTCTGATGTCCCTTCCTTGTTGAGCAGCCCAATTGAGTCGATTGAGAGCCCTGTGTCCCTTTCCAATACCTTGATGTGCCCTGAGCAATCTATCTAAATCGTCCAGCACCAGTCGGCATCCCTCTGTCCTTTCGAACAACTGTTGCACCTGCATGGGATTCAGTCGACCGTGTCTAGCCAGGCATTCGCAGTCTTGGAGTACATTCGAAAGCGCGAGAGCCTCGTTAGCGAGCCCTCGGTATTGTCCCGGAGAATCTCGACCTGGGATGAAATCAGCATTATGCCATTTGATCTATGCACTGTGTAGACAGATCCCTGCATTGGGGGTTCTAGTGCTGGTCTCGACCGCGTAGCGTGACTGACATTGTCTCCAGAGCACAAGTGCATACTCTGATGCCTGTAGCACACCTGCCGCTGTTGCAAGTGAGGAAAAATTCATCTTTGAGTAGACTGGTGCCGCTTTGCCCGCGGCGGGAATGACATTAGAGAGCTTCATGGTTGTAACTATTGCCTCGCTAAAACTCAGAACGCCAAGCAAAATCACATGAGTGGAACGAAAGGAGACAGAACGTGACAGACGCAGAACGAAAAGTACGAGACACAATGACCAAATTGTGAGAGGTCAAACCTCAGCAGGTCATCGTCCTAATTAGCTCGGCCCTATGTCCGACATACGTGTAGTGAGACTGGAGTGCTGAGGGGAGGCGTCCGGCTCCGTGTTGGAACAGAAGAGTGGCCTCATGCACTCGGAATGTTGGCCGACAAATCCTCGCCTGTGCCCCAATTGCGGGGCCTTTGTGCCTTGGAGAAAATTACAGTAAGACAGCTGCGGTAAGATGCTCATCTCGGCCCTCGCCGAGTCCTTGGCTAAGGTCGAGATGGCGAAGGAGGCGCTGGGCCTTCTGGGTTCCTGACTCGCTGACGGGGAGCTGTAGTCAACCGTCTGTCATCAGCCCCCGGCCGACGTCATGGTTGCACCTTGACCCGTTTCCCGTTCCTCAGGAACCCCACCACTTTTTTGGGCCATTGCCATGCGCATCGCATGCCTGACATGGTGGCACCGTGGCATGGTCTCTGACTCTGGATGTTGGCCGCAGCTCGGACCTCGCTTCGCACATCAGCCGCCATGAAGCTCGACTCCGCCATCGCTAAGCTCCTTTCATTGGATCCTAATTCTACATCCGTCTCCTCCCATGGAGGGGGAGGAATGAGTTCTGCTTCCACAAGCAAGATCACAACCAAACTCAGCGATGGGTCGGATAAGCAATACTTCATGAAAACGGGCGTTGGGCACGAGGCCGAAGTCATGTTTGAAGGAGAGCATGCCTCCCTCAACGCCCTCCATAACGCCGTTCCTTCCCTCTGCCCGCAAAGCTTCGGCTGGGGTAAGCTCGCTGAATCGCCAAATAAGTCCTACCTCGTGACCGACTTTCTCGACCTCTCCAGCCGTCTCTCACTATCATCTTCGAAGTCCGAAGCCCCCTCTCTCGCCGCCAAACTTGCAAAGTTGCATACGACGCCAGCGCCGATACCTGATGGCTATTCGAAACCCATGTTCGGTTTCCCGTCTACGACGTGTTGTGGGGATACTCCGCAACCAAATGACTACAAAGAAAGTTGGGCGGACTTCTATGCCGAAAACCGATTGATGTTCATTTTAAGGCAGAGCGAGAAGAGTAATGGGAGGGATAAGGAATTGCATGACCTTGTTTCGACGACGGCTACCAAGGTTGTTCCGAGACTGATTGGTGATACCAGTTTGAACAACGGGAAAGGCATAACCCCGGTTGTCGTGCATGGGGACCTGTGGAGCGGCAATGCCTCTCGAGGGAAGATTGCAGGCAGAGGGGAAGTGGAAGATGTGGTGTTCGACCCCAGCGCGTGCTACGCCCACAGTGAGTACGAGCTAGGGATAATGAAGATGTTTGGGGGGTTTGGTGGAAGCTTCTTAAAGGAGTATCATCACATCTGTCCCAAAACGGAGCCGGTAGAAGAGTATGAGGATCGTGTGGCGTTGTATGAATTGTATGAGAAATCAGGCATCCCCCAATCAGCTCTTGCTAACCTTCGAACTAGGTATCACCACCTCAATCACCATGCGTTATTTGGGGGCGGCTATCGTTCTGGTGCTGTCAGTATTATGAAGAAACTTGCGCGCAAGTACACGTAATATCCTAGACTTTGTCTACTTCTTTAGATTTAATGACATCTGGACCTACAAAATTTAGATGCCTGGTGTATCAGGAGAACTGTGCGAATTGGCTTGGCGACTCATTTGCACTATTGGCTTGCTTCCGTATTCAATGGTGTCGACCACCTGCTATGATGTTTGAGCAGCCTCAATCCGCGAGTGAGAAAGACCCAACATCCTTTGGAGTTTCGTCATCAATTTTCTAGCCGCAAGAGTAACGGTCGAAATTAGAAGAGATATTTTTCAAAATATGTAAGCCGAAGTTCTTGGGTCGAAGCGAGGGGCTCCCTATCAAATTCTCGGCTGTAGAGAAGGTGGTCAAAATTAACATATACTCGGTATGAATGCAGCGTTATTGAACGTCAAACTGCAATTGGACTATGCAGCACTTCGATGCACGAAGCTTATTATTAAATTTGTATATCTTGGTGGGACAATTGCTTTTGGCGAAGTCGCTTGGCCGGACCTGGCCGAGTAACCGTCGTAAATAGCTATTGAAGCATAATCTCATCTACAAGACTGGATGCGACAAGTGACGAAGCGGGAAGAGAAAGTGCTCAGAACGACATGATGATCGGGTCCCGTCGCGGAAGGCGCAACGGAATAGGTAGGATAAGCATCTGCAGAGAAATTTATCCGCCTCTCTGCTGCTGATTGTTCGAATGCTATTTCACGGCAAGATACACTGATTCCGGATTTCGGCCTTGACGCGTGCCTTAGCATGCTTACTGCATAGCCCCCTCCCTCTTCTTTTCAATTATTTTTTTCTCTCTATAACAATACTCTGCAGTGCTCTCTGCTGTTTGCAGTGCTCTCTGCTCTCTGCAGTGCTCTCTTCTCTCTGCAGCAGCGCTCCCTGTAGCAATGAAAAATAGAAAAGGAGAAAAAGGAGAAAAAGGAGAAAAGTTAAATGAGGGAATTTATGCATGAACTCTCTAGCCCTAGAATTTCGCACAGACGGAATCAGGACTACACAGGCCGTCCCAAATTTCATTTGAATAGAGGGGAGGGCTACCTACCTGGCAGGCGTCACAGCCGAAATCCGGAAGCGTTATACGGAATAACGTCTAGAAGGTCGTGAACAACGAATGGCAGCTACGTGGGGGTAGACAAAGGCGATGACTCAATGCAGCTTTGGGTTACAATCCCGGAATCTGCAAGTGGTGGAACCCACTTTCGTCTTGTTTCACATACCAACATCTCGAGGCTACTATGCAAGACTGGACGGTCACTTGCATGCATATATGCCTTGTGGCTTTCTCGTGCGGGTTGGTAAGGTACCTTCGAGAGCTGCTGAAAGGATTGCGGCGCCTTAAGGCACAGCGCATCTTGACTTGGCACGTCTGTACAATAGATGAGCTAGTCTGCTAACGAATTGAATTGCTCGGTCGAGGTGAGCTTCGCAGGCCACCACATTGCGCCTCTACTATAGTCTCACTGACAAACCAAGGCTATTTTTCCCTTACGACCCAGGCCACCGCGTTCCTCGCGCCCCAAAGTTTTAATCGCACGGCTTGGATTTCACGCCCTTCGTCAATATTCGCGAAATTTATTATTTTTGTCAAAATTGTCCTATAATGGTGTCTCCGTTGTTCTTTCTCGAAGCTGATCATCTATGGCGTTCATGGCACATGTTTCATGTCAACGAATACTGCGCTATTGGTATAGTTAGCTTTCACCTTGTTTAACGAACAGGTCCTAACAAGAGTAAAACTAAAGCAACGACTCTGGCTGTCTTCTACGGATCAGCTGCCGTGGTCGACAACTACATCTTCGGGACACCTCCCAGATGTTACTATTCATTTACGTCGAAGCAGGCCAGAAGCCTTCGGCCTGGCCCAAACACATTGGCCGAATTCCTTCTCCGCTTGGACCGCATCATTGAATTCCCGCTGTTCATCGTCTATCATCCTTCATTGCTTGGAAACGACCTTAAAGAACAATGGTCCGCTCTTCCGTTAATTCCGGACTGCTATCTCCAGGTCTTAGTCTTTGTCCTCATTGACATTGCAATCAGCTGGCTCATCCAAAAAGCGGAGATATTCATTTCAGACAGCGAGAAAGATAGCGGTTCTCTTTTGGGCATTGAGATCGTAGTTCCCCGCGCTACACTATTCATTGGCGTTTGGCTTCTTTCGAGTCCATCTGCATTCGCCGAGCATACGAATGGAATGCATATGGTTTCCGTGGCAATCTGGCTCCTGGTGAGAACATATCGGCGTGGCCTCTATCCAGAAGGCTATTGACTGTCTTATCTTGTTACTTCCATTTCAGTTAGACTCTAGGACTAGGCTAAATCAACAACAATTCATTATTCTGGAAGCGTTGGTCCTTCCGTATACGTTCGCAACGATGAACCTGCAGAACTGGTAAGGGAATCAAGCTAAGTGCAATAAACCGAAGAAGTGAATGTCCCCACTCCGGGCCCAGTACATCATACATACGCAGACCCCCAAGTGGAATTAAGGCTCCTACGACATGTCGCCAAATAGAATTTGCCGTGAGCGCTAAAACCGCCTGAACCGTACATGTGTCGACAATGTGGACTTGTATTGCCACCTGAGACCCTCATGTTAGCCGCTGTATTTTGACGACCAGCAATTGATAGGGACATACGAAATAGGCCATGATACCAGCTCCGACCAGTGCCGTTCCAACGATCGAAGCCATCCAGAAGACTTTCTTCACCGCAGTTCAACCGTATAGAAAGAGACCTAATGGTATAATGACACCACCAGGAATCATAACAATGGGCCGACATTCAGGCTTCATCTCACTGCCTGCATCAGTTGCCGCGGATCTCTTCTTCAACGTACGATCCGACATTGCGCCAAAGATCGCAACACCGATGAAAATGCCGACATCGACGTCTGGGGATCAGAAGAGGTCTTACCATTGAAGACATTCCGGCTTCATGCTTACCGTGCTCTCGCAACGCTGATGAGCTCGTCCACTCTTCGTTGCCCTTTCCGTTCTGAATTACTGCTTTCCTGACATATCGGAAACCCTTGAACTCATAAGCTGCGTGTAATTGCTACAATCGAGCATGAGGACTTGCTGAGGCATGCATAGCCAATTGCCAGAGTGAGCATAGGTGCGATACGACAGGCTGAATGGATGCATGACTTTGCGGTTCATGACTGGATTCTTATGTCACGGGGCACATCTTGATCAGACCAAGCGCATGACTACTCACTCGTTTGCACAGAAAAAGTCGTGCAGTCTACTTGAAAAAGCTGTCGAATAGTGGATTCTGGTCGTTGTGGCAACCATTCACGTCATCGTCTAACAGCTGTAGTATTTATTGTTAAAGGAGCTCTGAGTACTCCGGATGTTTGCATACACTGTAGAGCGCGGAACAAATAAGCTACGCTGTTATTAGCTTGCCACTTCATGCAACAATGGAAGACCTTGAATATGGGTGTTTGGTGCGCAGCCGCAAAGATGAAACCCCAATTGCGTTGGATGATTCCGCGAAGCTCGGTATGCTTCTCTTGCTGCTGTTTTGCAGCAGCTTCTGTGAGCCATTGAACTCAATACAGAAGCCTTTCAGAAGGCAACGGCGGATTTCGTATAGAAGCACGCTTGTGCACTTCTTGTGAAATGTATCGCTCGAGCTTTCTCTTGGGTCCACTCCATCACATAATCAGGAAACCGACAAGATCCTTGAAGAAATAAGGTATGAAGCGCATTTTTGCGTTGTGATCCTAGCATCCTAAGCGTATTACATTGCGGTCTCCACGTTCAGCCTATCACTTGAGACAGATTCTCCGAGTATAGCACGTGCATCCGGGCTTCCGGCTACACGGTGGCCAATCGAGACGGCTGATACGTTGATCCAGTAGTTTTCGCCTTGTTTGCCGGAAGTCTCCATTTCTAATGCGCATTCAAGCGTTTGGTAGAGAATTGGCCTGATTGCAGAAAGGTTTTTACGCATCCCGCTCTTCAATGCTGCGACCGAGACTTTGTTGTGTTGACCTAGAGGACCATAATGCCATCCAACCATTGTATACTTGGGGTATAATGTAATCGTCAGAAAATCGTTGAACGAGAGATGTTCGCTCGGCGCATTGCTTAACTTCAACCAGCTGTTTGGCATCTGAAACGCAGATATAGAAGTTTCCAAGTGTAGGGATAGCGAATGGCTCCCCAAGTGTCTTGCGATAGGTAGATGGTATCATTTGAGGGGCTTCGTAGAAGTCCTAGAGAGCCTAAAACCCATTTTCAAATGCTGTCGGTAGACTTAAAACAGGGGGGTTCTTTGGACGTTGAGTGCTGTATATCGAAATGAGCTTGAAGACATGGAGAATAAGGGCGATGTCAATCCAAGAAGATCAGGGCACGCCGAACATCCCCACAGCATTGTTACTTGCTCGTAAACGGGTCGTTGACTTAAATCTGATTGTGTTAGATGCTTTTGGTTCTGCGTTGTGGATCGAAAGTGTACCTTGAGGTACTCTAACGAAACCAAACAGCAGGCCTCATTCCTCGCTGGTTTTGTTCTGTGATCGTAACACTTCGCGTTGTTTGCGCTGCCACCGTTCCCAAACGCCCGTAGGGGCAAAGAGTTAGGTCGGCAAAGATAACGGCTGCCATTCCGGCGCTGCGCGTCCAGACACTGATGTGCCGTACTGATAGCTGACCTCGGCTGGTTCCGACGGTTGCATGTGCTCCGCAGTCCTAGGTGGAAGTATCTGCGCGAATCCATGCCTGATGATAAGAACGTACTGGTATTGAGGTTGTTAGACGGGAGGTGCTGATCGGGTTCGCTGCATGGATCTTGACCAATGTCGCTCATACGGGCAATTTTGAGTGACGCCACCAACAGTTGGGGACAGTCATTCGAGCGATACAATGTGCCAAACATGCATGAGTTGATGGACAGTTGCTTTTCGTAGATAGGAGGCGAGAAGGCAGAAAAAGGCGTTCAGGCGGTTGAAGTCAAGGTTAGGTGGTTAGGTGGCGGGATCCTACGTTTCGGGCCGCGATCAGCCCGTACTTGGCTCGTCTCGCCCACGCTGCTTTCAAACAAAGACTAGTATTGATGATCCAATAGGTATCAACCTGGTATGCATGACGCTACCGGTAAAGGCTGCCTCAGCCTTCAAATCCATCTGTCGCATTCACCTTCCAATCTGGTGGGACATCTGGGGTTGCTGCAAACAGCAAAGGTTGGCGTGTAGAATTGGGGTATACACTCTCTGCACATACGAATTGTCGGAAGTATCGTCTTCATCCAATTGGCCCGAGTACAGGTCTGTTTGAACTATTTAGACTGCCGGTTTTCGCCTAGCTTCGCATTCGAACTTGAGCTTCGACAAAACATACCTAGCTTATGCAAGGCTTGCCCGGGCAGCTTATCGCAATGGCTGACGGCGTAGCCTGACCACTAAAACTTACTTGCCAATGCCATGGGGTCTGAGCCCGCGTCAAGACTGCTTTTCTCGTGAAGTTTTCGACTCCGCTCTGATCGCCTATTCCACGCCTTTCCGAATATGCTCGTCCCTGTTGCTTGCCTTTGAATGATAACCCAGTCGCTCTTTGGCCTTGTCAATACAGTAATTTCGCTTCAGGCTCGTGTATCCCATGATGTATTGTTTGAGTGTTTTCGGCCGTTTCCGTCCGAATGTCAACACCCAGACAAGTCACTCTACTATACTCGCAAGTGTCAACATGAGCCAGGCTGGTATGACCCGCATTTCGCTTATCGGTGTATTATCACCAGCGGCGGTCCAGATTTTCTTCTCAAAGTCCCAGAAGGGCAGAGGATCGTCCTCGGTTATCAGGAATGCCTCGCCCTCGACCTCTGACTTTGGTGTCCCTATGGCATCCGAGAGATTTGGCAGCGAGTATGTGAGCATAAGCAACATTTTCCGCCGTGGCGACGTCGAATAGATTCGTATTATTCCCAATTTGGTTTTTGTGATGACCACTGCGGAGTACAGCAAGCGTTTCAGGGATCATCTGATTATCTCGTTTGCATCATTGCCTGTTGATAACGGTGAAGCAGTGTGGATGATCAGGCTTGGTGCTATTCTCTGGAAAAGATCTTGCATCTGATGTGAAGAAGTGATGTTTCCAGCATGACAGGTTATTCCAGCTAGCCTATTCTCATTGAGATTCCAACTGGCCACATAGACGTCCTTCCAATTCTTGTCTTCCTGTAGGACCTTGATAACGTGGAAGCTAACGAAGCCACAGGCTCCGATAACGAGGACGGTATTAGGAGCCATCACTAGAGATGATATTGTAGGATAGATTCAATTGAAGCAAGGGCAGACAGAATCGCTTTTGTTAATCAGAAAAGAGACTTGTATTCGCTGCACGTTAGGCATCGAAGGCTGCGCAGCAGACGTTGTATTACAAGCGGTGGAGCCAAGGTCATCTGACAGCTGAGCGACGAGTAACACCTAGCGCTTAAATGCGCTCAGACAGCGTGCATTACCACTGCCATATTCGCTTCATTGATCGGGCTCTGCGCAGAGAGAGTGCATGAGCTAGCACTAACACGGGACCTACTCTCCAAACGAAATGATTTATGATTGGCCTCTAGCTTGCTGATAAATAAGTGGCCTGAAGCTTTCTTGGGCTGTGAACGCAAAAGACAGTAGCCGCTGAGCGAGCAAGGTACCGCGCTCGAAGGCAATGAACTCTGACAGCGTTCTAAGAATATAAATTAAACAATATTGATATGTTTTAATTAAACCAGTATTTTGTCAAACCTTGCAAGGGTGGTCACACACGGCCACATCATCTCCCCGAGCGGGATCCATGACTCCTAAGCATGAATTGTGTGTCTCTAGCTGTGGGAATCGAACAACTTTATCGCCCTCGATATCAAATCGAGCACATACCAAAGCGACGAAGGTCAAGACTCGAGATTCCTGCTTTGGCTAAGAACTTGCCGGGACAGTGGGTAGTAACACCCCTCAATGGCCGATAGTTTGAACTCTTGACAAGATCCTCGTTCTTACGGAATCGACATGGATTGGACGCTGAAGCATCCGCTCCAAAGAAGCCTCCATTTTGAAGTAGCTGTCGATACAGTCTGGGTATCACTACACGGTTGCCGGAATTGAGCAATTTGTGTCCAACCGTGGTTGGGTTCACGAGATAGGGAACGGAGACTAATGATGCAACGACCCGGAGGATTTCGTGATATACGCTCGAGATCAATGGTGATTTAGCTAGCTGCGCAGACGTTTCGTTAGGAGATTGATAGTCGACCAGTTTTCCTGGACGAATCTGACCAGACCATTTTGTGGATATGCTCGCTCATCGCTGCCATGTGTATTGTTGTCTTTGGCAATTTTAATGGTCTGCAGTCATCAAGTCGGGTCCAAACGGCCGCAGGAGTCCTGAAAACATAATTACTGTCTAACAATGAGAAGTGCTCCATTCTGCCTACCGCAGAGAGAACTTGGACTATCAAAGTCTGCTTTGCGAGAAAATATCTTATTAATGCCTGCTGGCTCTGGTGAAGGACGTAGAGGCGGCAGTGCGTCACGATTGTCCATACAAGGCCCATCTCGGAGTGAGCGGGATGCTCGTCGGTCTAATGCTGCCCTCGATGTTCATACTGTGCAGTAACGAGGAGCTTTCGCTTAGCAAAAGATCGATAGCCAAGAATACGAGAGGCTTCAAGATCACCCATAGGACATTTGGTAATCGATCTAGAGCACAACGTAAGGCACTTGAGAGATCGGGCAACTCTAAGAGTACACCAAGCCAGAAAAAGAACGATGAATAAGACGAAGACGGAGAATATCATGATGCCTGATGTAAATGGCTTGCAGCAACGAGAACTCCGGTTGCCGGTCGGTTCGTCTTGTCTCTTTAGACAACGTAAAAACTTTGTGGGCATTTCGTAGCTACTTGCTAGCGGTCTCCATACTGTCGTAGGACTGAAGCTACCTGCCAATTAGAAAAAGCCCGATAGCGAGGAGAATATTGGTAACCCTGAGTTGCTGTCGTACCTGGCGAGGCCTTGTCGTCATTCGAAAGGGAATGGTCACAACGGAACGTACCGCAAGGGGACAGACTGGAACGCAGGATTGGGAAGTAGGTGGGGACAAGTGCAGACATGACAGCGGCCAAGCGCTAACTCAGCAGAAGATACATTTCAATCGACGAGGAGTATCTGCTCCAGACAAGTTTCAGCTCCGGTAACTCTTGCGCTAATGTCTGATTAGACATACGGCTGAGAAGCTTGGCCAAAATCCGCTGCATTGCAACGAAAGTTAGGCAATCGATGAACGCAAATGGAAAACGAACTAAGCTGTATCCACTAGGAAGGGCTTTCTAGGATAGATGCGATCAGGCTGTGAGCACATGTCACATGAAAGTGACCTGCTGATTGTTTTCGTTGGCCTGAGCCGGAATGAATGCCTGCTGGCGAGTAGAAACTTCAATCACGGGAGATAAGCGAGTCGACGTTGCAATATGAGCAGATGTAGTAATTGTCGCCTTGTACCCTATCTAGCATGCTAGGCAATCAGCCACCTTGTTAGTTCTAGACGGTTCCCGTCAATCTCTGTCCCGTGCAGGCCGCGCCCCTCGTAAGGTAAGATACCTCTATGTAACTACCTGGGTCTCTTTGCCTTAACGTGGGTGCATGGGGCGCGTGGGTCTTGGAAACCTGCTCATTGTCCCTTCTTCTCCCCCATGTCCTTCTCATGTTGAACCCACCACGCCCCACTCCTCTGAATACCCTCCTGCAAGCTGAAAGCCTGACTGTATCCCAGCCTTTTCTTTGCTTTCTCAACATTATACGTCCTCGTCATGCAGCTGAACGCGATGCCTTCTCTTGTCATTGTTGGCCGTCTTGAGCCCATCGATACTATCCACGTAATCCACTCGCTAATCACCCCCATTAACAACCCTACCCACTTTGGGATCACCCAAATATCCTTCTTACGCGTGGGGTACCCGGCCGCCGCACCGACTGCGCGTGTGAAGTCCCAGAAGGGTATCGGTTCGGCGTTGGTGATGAAGAAGGCTTCGCCGTCGACCCGCATGTCTTTAGCAACAGAGCCTGGCGACTCGTATGATTGTATCAGCGCCGAAGCGGCGACGACGTGCACCTGAGCAGCATTTTTAACGTACGTGAAATCGAAGAGGTTTTTGCCATCGCCGATCTGGAATTTTGTCTTTCCCTCCTTGGCTGCTTGGATCATAGGGGTGAGAGTTCCAGGATCGTTTTCACCGAACATGCCAGCGGGTCGCAGACTGCAAGTTAGCATATCGGAATTGTTCGCTTTGTTAGCAGCAAGGACCAGGTCATCAGCAACGCCTTTGGTATGTGCATACGGTTCGTGCTGCTCGGGTATGCGGAGAACGGGGAAAGTTTCGTCGGCGTTGAAGAGATCGGAGACGTAGTCGTGAACGACGGAAGCACTGGAGGTGTAGACGAATGCTTTAACGACCTTGGATGCTTGAGAGCATTTAAGGAGGCTTTTAGTGCCTTGCACGTTGACTTTCTCGTAGAGGGCAATGCCTTTGTGGTGATGGGCGACCGGAGATGCCGTATGGATAATGACTCGTGGCTGTTCTTTCGTCAGGACGGCGGTGATATCTGCTTCGGAGCAGATATCGCCGTTGGTATAGGACACCCCATCAATGCGATTTTTTGCAGTGGTGATGTCGAAAACAGAGACTGTTGCAACACGTCCGGAGTTGAGAAGGCTCTGGACGATGTGATGGCCTAGAAAACCGCATCCACCAATGACGAGGACATTGCCCAACTGCTGTTGATCGTACATGTTCACCTAAGAAAGAAGAGAGAGCGGCTCGCTAGTTAACCAGAGGAGTGGGTTTCTTGATGAAGAGTTTCGTTCCTACTTGCCAGTGGAGAATGGAAATGATGTGGTACCGACGTTCGCGGCGGGCTGCAGCCTCAGCCCTGGAAGCAGGGCTTGCAGATTCAATACATCCAGCCCTGATTGTCCGTGGAACGTCCGAGGGTTGGCGCACATGCACAATGCAGTTGCATTTTAATAGGTCCATGTTGAATCCGTAATATCGAACGAAACCGGTTTACGGTTAGATACCGACGGTTGCCTGGCGTGCTTCAAGCAACTTGGTGCAGCGGGCCGCCCATTTAGTATTTGCACTAAAATCTGACACACAGATGGTGAGCACCGGCACGACCGGCTCAATGTTCCGTTGCGGGGGTTGGGAACGTCTCATCTTTTATTTTTGCATCCCCGATCCTAAGCTCCGTACTCTATACACGTATTGTAGTACCTGGTATTAATCTCCATTCGGTTATATTATTTTCATCGTGCACGGCTGCTACTAGTAAGTAATACATAACTATTCGAGTATCACCCTGGTGTCACTCCATTTCCTGGATATTGTTACACCAAATCTCCATCACATCTAAGGCTCCCTCACAGCAGGTTTGGGCATTGTAGCTTCCTGTAGCTCGATGTATGGGGCTCTGAGATGTTCTCTGTCGTCCTCGCCAATCTTCGTTTTACTCGCATCTCTCATACGCATGAAATTCGACTCCTCTGAACTTACATTCCATCGCGACCGGAAAGCGCCGGCCTGCGTGCGGATTGAAGTGAAGAAAGAGGAACCAATTGTTTTGGAATGAGATAGAAAGGCGGGAAGTGCTGACATACAAGCCGCACAGATGCCGACGTTGATCTCGACAATGCTATCAACCTCGGTGTTAACTTGACTGAATTATAGAAGTGTAAAGGTAGAGAAGACTCACGTTAGCTCAGATGTAAGACCTGCGGTCCAAGAAAAATCATTCAGATTAAACGTCTTCCCTAGAAGGATGCAACGCGCCAGCGACACGAAACATGTCAGAAGCCCAGCCAGAAATATCACCAGTAACCCAGCTCTTTGGCGTTTGCGCACTTGAAGCTTCATGATCCGATGTATGGGAAGAAGCAAAACGAAGAAGTCGGTGCAAACATTGACAATGCTTTGAGCCAGAGTGATTCCGTACTGATGTATGCAGGTGTAGTTCCTAGAGCTTAGCTCTACACAAAGAGACAACGAGGCCGCGGTGGTGCCAAGATACCAAGAATAGAATACAGCCTGTGTTGCAATGCCAACGAAAACGGCCCAACGCAGGTAGACGTCGACGCTGAAGATCCGAAGATAGAAGAGTAAGATGGAAGTCTTAACGGAGAAGATGATGACTGGATAAACTACCCCTACGCTATTAAATCGCCTGATATTCGAAGGATTAAGGAAGGTAATGGCGCGAATATCCCAGAGATGGCGACCGTAGCCAATTTCGAGGTTGGTTAGCAATAGAGTTGAGTGGACAACCGATCCAATAGCCCCGAGGACGCAGAAAACTGGCCTATGGGTTAATCTAGAGTCGAAGAAATCAATCATGGGAGGAAATAGAGCTTACAGTCATCCCAGCCCACAGCCTTCATTATGCGAGCGCGGACGTATATTCGCATGATGACCATAATGATCATTAAAGACAAGAAGAAACAGTTTAGCACTAAAAGTGGCTCCCTCTGGGAGGGATGGGGATCCACAAAGTTTGAAATCGTACCAGGAGGGGGAGCCGCAGCTGGGAGGTTCTGGAGCACGGATGGAGGAAGCCCGTCCATTTTTATCGTCTTCGAAAGCAGCCGAGACGAGGAGAAGGAATTAAAATCAGGACTGTACTCTTGGTATAGACTGCTAAGTCTTTGGAAAGTCTTTGATGAGGCTCAGATAGACGGCCGTGGGGGCCATGCTAACTTTTATGCAGACATCATAGCTGAGTCGTAGGTATCCGCCTCACACCATATAGCAAGACCCAAGCGGCGGACGAGATGAACGTGACCATGGCGCGGCATACCATATTTGAGACTACCTAGGTACCTCAAGTATTTCAGCTGTTATGCACCTTTGTCGGTCGGCACGGGTTGAGAGCGGATAAGCGACTTAACACATGCAACTGCCCGCATCTGGTTAGTTGCGTTCTTGCATGTCTGAGCAAGGATAGCTCGTATTACTCCCGAACTTGGGAACCTGCATTTAGGTATCAGAACATAAGTACCCACAGTATGCCACGCTCTCGTTCCGATCCAAGCATTGCCCCATGCTGCGTTGATGTTTTACAAGTTAATGGTGCACTGGCTCTTCTCTCTCTCAACCATTAATCCCCCTTCACTCCGAACAAATATTGATATCCGCGTTCGATTGACTCAGCCTCACCATAGCAATGGCATCCCTTCTACCATCTACTCCGGGTCTTCTGCCCTATTGGTTGATTTTTGTCTGCCCCTCCCTGCTTCCCGCATTCGCTTGCTGCCACTAATTTTTTTTGGCGTAGGTTTCAGTTCTGTCCGTTGGTAATACAATCCAATGCTTCACTACCCTCCGATTTGTCCGCCGTGTCTACGCGGGCCCCAACACAGCACAGGTGACGCCTCTCTCATCGCGCACCTTTGGCATCTGGACACTACTTGCAGGAGTGGTTCGCATCTACGCTGCGTACCACGTCGATAACCCGCAGCTGTATCAGCTCGCACTTTGGACATACGTACTTGCTCTCGGGCATTTTCTGAGTGAGTGGCTAGTTTTTCGAACAGCCAAGGCTGGAGAGGGCTTATGGCCCAGCTTCTGTGTTGCTACGTGGAGTTTGTTGTGGATGTCTAGACAATGGGCCTTCTATGTGAAGTAGGTATCTGAGCTTGGGAGACAGCAATGAGAATTTTGACACAAGATGATTTGGTCACTGACTTGATCCTTCGTAAAATCGTTATCTATAGCTCTAGTAATACTTCTAAGCCTAAGTATTCTTCAGGGTCTTAGTTTGCTTTCCTCATATCTACAGTCTGCCCTACCTTGGTCTACGTTCGCAAAATAAGTCTGCTTCTATATGTGAGAAACAGTTTCTTGATTCCATTACTTTTCATTTGCAACCTGTCAACCGAGCTACTTCCAACCAACCTGCCCTGATCTTGTTCAACCGGAGTTTCACTGCAACCAAATTCTTACCATCTGCCATATTACCACGCTAAGAAAGTGCAACTCCCCAGAGGAAAACTTCGCACAAGATGATACCGAAAAAAAAATCGGAACAACAATCAGCGGTGCCCGCGATATAACGAACGCATTTGCTAAATCCGCTGCCTTGGAATCCTCAAGATTCTCTTCTAATTTCTCATCCACCCAGTCCCCATTCTCTTTAGGCGCTCCAGAAGTGTAAACTGGAAGACAAGCTTCACAGAAAGTGTCGACAAGTATGAAGACGAGGGTTTGTGATGAGAGCTGAGCGATGTTCGGAAGAGTATTGAAGCTAATCTTTGGAAGCGTAGGAATCGAAGGGTGGGTGAAAAAAATTAAGGGGAATCCGATGGTTGTATCAATGCGTATGAGGGGAAGGGTCCAGTCGAAAACCGCTGCACATTCGAGAGCGCCGTAGGAGGAGTACGAACGAGATGGAGAGCTGATAGGTGGATGCTGGAAGATCTGGACAGCTGCCGTGCGGACTCTGGAGGCAAATGTCTGAGCCAGAAAGATGGTCATCACTGCATGCGAGAGAATTATTATACTTTCAAACTCATCTGGAGGTTGTGATTGTGGTAAAGGTGATGCGGAGCTCTTACTCATAGCTACCAAATCGTGACCCCAGCATTGGCACCATATAGCCCAAACGGCTTCTGCGGATGTGTTGATGCCTGCCATTTTATTAATCAACTGGCTCCCAAAGTGTTTTATTAGCATGTGGCTCGCACTCGGCCGCTAATGTCTTTTGCAAGACACCACACTTGTTTCCTGTGGATCACTACGATGTTATGGATGAATAAGCCAGCATTGGCTGTTGAGCTTACTCATCTTTGGCACTTATTCTGTGGCTGATTCTGCATATGAAGCGGATTGGTTTCCTCTGCAGACGAACATGGAGTGTACTGCCTTGTCGTGGCTGCCTCGTCTTGGCTGCCTTCCGTCGTAAGTGCCTCGTCGTGGCTGCATTGTCTTGGCTGCCTGCATCTTGTGTTTTCGCGGCTTTGTTAGAAGAGATTTATTGGCGTCAAATGCAGACGAGCAGGGTACGTTGGTTTTAGCCGCCACCAACCTCAAAAGGCAGTGGTGCATATGTGGGGCTACCAGTGCCCCCAAGTTATAGCCGCTGGCTCTCAGCTGGCCCTGGAAGCCGAATTGAGTTGTAAGTGTCCGAGCGTTCACTGTCATAAGATGTCTTGGCAGCTTCGCCGGAAGTTGCAGACAAATCGGAAGCTAATGAGCATGGTAGCTGGAACTTGGGGAGTCTGCAAGGCATATACAGGTTTAATATTGGGCACCGCTTGGATTGTTCATTGAAGCGGACTGCATAAAAGCAAATATCCCCGCATTTGAGCTAACGAGTGCCTGATTTGTTCCCAACAAACTCTAAGCGATCCCAGTCTTCAAGCCAACATCACAAGCTCTGTGGAGCACCAAGTCCAAGATCCGATTCGCACAGCGGCATTGCAATTAGCGCTGTTTAGTCATCACAATGAGGTCTTTTCCATTCGCCGGGCCAATAATGCCCATATACGGTGTCCCGTGATCCAAGTCCGGCATTGTTTGAGCTACGCGTTTTCCATTCTGCTGGTCTACCAATCGTACTTCGAAGCGATGTAAGAGAATTGCAACGAATCCAAGACATTCCTGCTTCGCGACATACCTTCCAGGACAGTAGCTGAGTCCTCCGCCAAATGGCCTAAAATCAGCCCGTTTTGACAGCTTGGCGTTCTTGAGAAAACGGTAAGGATCGAAGCTTGCTGCTCCTGGTCCGTATGATTCTTCTTGACAGTGCATTAAACGATACGGAATTAGTACGTGGTTGCCTTTGCTTAGGATGAGGTCATCGATTATTACGTCTCTCTCGATCGTCCGGATAGATGACGCGTCGTTGGCGAGACGAAGGACCTCAAGATAAGTCGACTCAAGATAAGGCGACTGAGTCGTGAGACATTCACGGTCCAGGGTATCTTCAGTAAATGCCGCTTGAATCTCACTCAGCACCTTTTGCATCAAATTATTGTCAAATAACAGCTGAGCCATGATCCAGAAGGCGACTTTGTAAGCATTTGAATTGACTCTAATGATTCGCAAATCGTGAGTATAGCCACGATAACTTAATGGAGGCATTGACTGTACTCACACCCAAAACAGCATTGCATGCATAATGGCAATATCTCCATTACTCAGACCCGCAGCTCGCTCTTCCAGTTCGAGGTTCCGCAAAAGCCAAGAAGCGTCTTGGCGCTGGTCCACTGGAAGTTCTAAATATCGCTCAATAGAGTTAATGCACCGTGCCTTGGCCGCAAACATCCTTGGCGCTGCCAATTTAGGATATTGAAAGAGAAGCTTCCAGCCCTCTGCATTGAAATCGAAGAAATCATGAACCATATCAGGGGCACATATCTGGAGTTGACCACCAAATAACGTCGCGGTACCAGCTTTGACAAGAGTTTGGCCACAAAGATCCATTAGAGATACGTTCTTAACTTGTTCCTTTCCTGCTGGAGTCTCAATAAGTTTTGAGTGTAGATTCAATTGCAGAAGATGGTCAATCTCCTCAATGAAAGTGTTAACAAGACGCTCAAGGTTTTTGCCGGGAAGCAGCTGCTGTTTGTAAAGATCCGAAGCTCGTTGAACGAGTGACTTTTGAAGGATAGTAGAATCCTGTGAGTGCGTATTGAGGGTTTGTCCTCTGTGGAAGATCTTGACCACTGTGTCGCCCGAGAGTCCGTAGGCCGCCATCAAATTTTTCACGAAGCCTTCAAATGTTAAATCCGTTGTGTTCTTGTAGACGAATGAAACATCTTTTTGAGCTCTTAGTACATAGAGGGTCTGACTCGCAACATTGATGGCAAATGGCAGCGATGAACCTGGAAAGCTGTCCTGTGATTTTTCAAGAAAACCATTCATGTCTCGAAAAAACGATAACGCATGTCCAAGGCCGGGGATCCAATAAGGTACCTCTTTGGGATTTTGAGGATGCAATAGTGGCATGACGGTGAATTTCCAGAGTCGCCATGTAAGAAGCCAAATAGAAAGTCCTGCTACGGCTATAACCAGCGAAAAAGGAAGCGTAGTATGATCTACCGATGTGCTAAGATAATGATAATCGGAAATCATTTTAGCAATGACAAGTACAGAATAACAGATAGAAAGCTCACCACCGCCTAAAAAAAGGCTACGGATGCTTTTATAATCTCAGTGCGGGAGTTCTAACGTACATGTCTCGTCTCTGTAAAAGTCCATTTATGGACGATCTATTCTCACCTTTGTATCAAAAAGAATGGAAACCGCACTAAAAGCCAGATCGGTAGTAAGATTTGGACCCAGCTAAGGCAGATATCGGGGGCTCCAGGCAGCCACGTACAAATTCATTGTTCTGCGTCAGAGATGCGTCGTGGCTTGTATTTGCCTCCGGCGCATGCGGCTTTGCTAAGCACGGACCCCTTTTCGACGGGAAACACGGGTCGACTGTTATGATCTATTCTGGCCCTTTCCTACGCCTTATTGGTGGCACGGCAGAAAATGCATGTTCCTTGATTCTTGGCTGAGCTGCCTAAAAAAGTACCATGGCGAGGCAAATGGTGTGGTTGCATCCTTGCGGCAAGAATCGTATTGTGATCGTTTATGCAGCTGTCTGCGTCTGGCAATTAAGCAAACCATCCGTAATTATGCATGCTACTTAGCATGCCATCTCATACTGCAAGCCTTGAATCGGCGGTGGCATATCTACACGATTCCCCTGGACATTCTACCTTCGTGCTGACGTGATAATTGATCAAGCAGCCTGACGACCTTCGTTTCGTTATCAGACTTGTACATCTCCCGCGATCCCTTCTCATGATATAACTCCGAATTTGCACATCTCAACTCAAGATACAACACTTCTAGAGCATCTGGATCAACAGAATATTGCATTATCGGCGGCGCACACAATGACTTTCGGGGAGCATATATCTCGCGTGACAAGCAGAATCTTCTCAAAAACAGTGCTCAATATTTCATCTTTATGGCTTGGCACTCTGCTCGTGGCGCTCGATACAACCATTATCTCGGTCGCGATACCGCGGATCTCAAGTCAATTCAGATCCTTAGACCAGATTGCTTGGTATGGTTCTGCGTATCTGTAAGCCATGTCCCTGGTATTGGGTAATGAATGCCCAGCTGAAAATCTAGGAGGCTCACACTAACCGCTTTCCAACCGGTTTTCGGTACAGTGTACCAATATTTCAAGGCGAAGCCAGTGTACATTGTGTCGGTTATCATATTCGAAGGTTGACATTTGGAGCAATGGTCAAGGCATAGAGCATAGCTAATATGGAATAGCGGGCTCAATGCTTTGCGCTGCGGCGCCATCATCTCCAGCCTTCATCATCGGACGTGCTGTTGCTGGCACTGGGGCCAGTGGGCTTCTTCAAGGTGCTCTAAGCATTATTACCTTTACATCACCACTTGAGAAACGACCAGCACGCTCTGCTATGGTGATAAGTGTCTTTGGATTAGCAGTTTGCTTTGGTCCAATTATTGGAGGTTCATATACCCCTTATCATTTAACCAAGTCACGTCACTGATACTAACTCGTAGGGGCCCTTACCGACCACGCAAGCTGGAGATGGTGCTTTTGGATGTAAGCACTTGCATGTACTTACAAATTAGCTTCCTGCTAATTCTCATTAGAAATGCACCTGTAGGGGGGTTTGCGCTCATTTTTTCTCTTCTTTTTATTAGTATCCCCGCTCGATCAGATAATTACATTAGCCTGCCGTTGGTAGCAAAGTTAAAGCAAATTGACTACCTGGGAACGACTTTGCTGACTGGCGCGGTCTGCTGCCTCCTTCTTGCGTTACAGTGGGGAGGAACAACGTTGCCATGGCAATCTCCCAAGGTTATAGGCCTGCTTGTTGGATTCGGTTCTCTGACGATAAGTTTTGTCATTCTACAGTTTTTTCTCGGCAAACGAGCTTCTATTCCAGTCTGGCTCATGGGGCAGCGCTCTGTGCTTGTCGGAAGCATCTTCCTATTCTTCATCCAGACGTCGAGTTACATTGTAGGTCGACCCTTTGCTATTGCATAACCTATGGCTATCTCGCCGTTTCTCTACAATTGCACTGATGCCTTACCAGAAAAACTACTTTCTACCCTTTTACTTCCAGGCAGTACAAGGAGTATCTGTGACTACGAGCGGTGTCCGTTTCATTGCCATCGCGATTCCACAGGTCTTTGGCATCGTGGTTACAGGGGTGTTGGTTACCAAGACAGGTCACTATGTATGCTTTGCGAGATTGTATCTGCCTCCCTGATACGTAATATTCCTGACGGTTACTCGACAGGTAGTATTCATGATCCTTGGTCAAGCCATCGAGATTGCTGGTACATATTGTCTCTCTCGCATGGACGCTTACACCCATGAAGTTCAGTGGGCTACATTCCTTGTAATTACAGGATTGGGTCTCGGAATGGGTCAACAACTGCCATATACAGCAATTCAGCTGGTTTTGAGGTAAGTCTCGTTCAAAAAAAAATTTATCCGTTCGTTCGAACCTCTCTGACATAATTCCCAGTGATGTTGATACTATCATGGGTAATGGTAAATATTAATATCAAAGCATATCCATCCAAGAATCCTCATTAATCTACAAAACGCAGCGCTTGCAACAATGTTCGGCCAGTTGGGCGGGTAAGCACTTGAACTATATTATTCCAGAGGACAGCATTAATCTCCATAATTTCCAGGGCCATGGCATTTACAATCGGCGAGAGCATCTTCATCAACAGCCTTCTTCGTGAAGTCCCAAAAAAGACCTCTGCCATCCCACCCCAGCGCGTCGTCAAAGTCGGCGCTTCAGGGCTACTCTCGCTTACAAACTCACCTGCTGTCCTAACAGCACTTCGAGAAGCGTATGCCAAATCCGTTACGAATACCATGTACTTTTCTCTCGGCGTCGCGATTGTAGCGTTCTTCGTGGCCTTTGGTATGGAGTGGCTTAACGTGAAAAAGATCGCTGCCACAAGGGCGCGAAGGGAGAGTGATACCTTGGATGAGCGCAGTGCTTGGGCAAGTAACGAAGTTAAGAAGGATGAGAGTACAGATATTGCAGACCCAATTCGAACCTAAAATGTTTGTGCATAATGTAAGTTCTACCAGTCTTGCTACAAGAAGACTTCAGTATCTTTGAGTTTTGTTAAAATTATCGGGCAGATGGTTTCACTTGGATAGTCGGCGTCGCAGTGCCGTAGCATGCTGCTGGGGAAAAGGCAGACATCCTAGGCGCCATGCTACCAACAAGCCTAATAAGGGCATGTAAAGCCATAAACTGGAGCCACTTGATAATCAGCTGTAACACAGAGTAAGAGGCGGTGCAGCTCGATTAAGAATGGATGCAATTTTCTCCCCGATCTAGTAAAACATATGCACTTGTCCCGAGCTTTATTGGTTGGTACTCCGTACCACGTATATTTTCTCTGGTGCATGCATGTACAGGAATGAAACAGTCGTCAGTTGGGCAGCCGTACATACCGCTACCAGGTCCAGCCTTGCCGAGCCTTGATCAGCGGGAAATCCCGAAAGCCTAGATTATTCTGCTTCTTTTATCATCGTAGATGTAGCCTGGAGTACACTTCTGTCTACCTGCATCTGAGATCTCTGACACTGCTTGAGTCCAAAGGAAGCCAAGTTCAACTGCAAAGGGATTCGTATTTGCAAGAACCCCGCTAGATAGACAGCAGGGGTCGCAATAATGGATGGGGGTATTTACAAATCGGATTAATCCGTATTATCCATAAATATTCACAATATCTAGGATTATCTATGTATTTATTATTTCTTTTTGAGATTTAGTCTCAAATTTAGAAAATTTTTTTTATTTTTTTATTGTAATTTTGTACGATATTAGAATTTTATTATTGTTTGTTTTAATATTTATTTTGATAGATAATTTGCCAAATATTTTGCTAAATATTTTGCTAGATATTTTGCTAAATATTTTGTTAAATATTTTGTTAAATATTTTATTAAATATTTTGTTAAATATTTTATTAAATATTTTGTTAAATATTTTATTAAATATTTTGTTAAATATTTTATTAAATATTTTTGTGACCAGCAAAGCCTTGGTTAGACCATTCTACCCCCACTAGCGCTTTAATTGGGCTATTCTAGCCTATATTGGCTCGATTGAGGTCTATTCAATTTCTTCTACAACGATATAGATTGTAGACGAATAAATAACAACTATTTAAACAAAATAGTAGAATTCTAAACTATATTGTAGCTATTTATATATTTTTAAATAATCGCGATTAGAAAAAAAATAGTAATTTGTTTAATTTTATCTTTGATATTCAATTATTGTAATAATAATCTAATTTATATATTATGTTTTTGTTAGAGCAGTAAATTAGATTCTATTGGTGAACAGAATATCTAGCTATATAGTAGAAAGAAGCGGTGGTTCGAGCTAAAGCTAAGTTCAATATAGCGCCGGTTTTTAAGACAATTACTAGCGTGGATTTTGATTCTACTAAATGCCAATCTTCAAGATAGCTATTAATATGGATCTTGGCGCAAATTAGATGACATTGTGTTTAATTTATAACACTATTTTTTTCTCAAATTTGGCAACTTCTACAACTATAATATCAACTTAAAATTAGCCAAAAACAATCAAAAATAGCGTATTAAATCTCTCGTTATAAAAAAAATAAATAATTATCTATAATAATATTTCTAGCTATATATTTGAATATCGAATATAGATATTTGCTATTAAAATAAAATATAACTTGTAGATATTTTGAGTTTATTGCTATAATATATTTAATTAATATATAATTAATTTTGTTTTTACTAACAAATAGTTGAAATAATAGATTTTGTCTATTAATATATAGTTAAGTCTATTCTTATTAATATATAGTCAAGATATTTAGGCTAAAATTGCTAGATTTTTGTTTGCTAACAAATAATTAAATATCGAGTAGAATTTTTCTATTATTCAAAATAAATAAATTATATAATTCTAATTTATTAGAGTTGTTATTATAAAAAGTGGCTATAAGATTAGAGTAGCTAGCTATATTTATATAGAATTGCTATTTTGAAGATTTATTTTATTTTTTCTATTTTGTGTATATAATTTTGTATATTAAGCAATTTTTTTGATTTATTTTAATATTTTTTTATTTTTGTCTAGTAATTGAATCGAGATATTATTAATCAATTTTGAAATCGACAATAACAATAGTTTTATAATATAATTTTTTTATTTTGTTCTCTAAAATTGATTCTTTTGGTGCGATTTTTTGTGTAGTTTGTCTAAAAAAAAATTAATATATATATAGATAAAAAAACTAAAAATAGAAAATTGAATAAATTTTTTGTAATAAAAATATAGAGAATAGATCTAACTCAAAGATTTTATTATTAACGCTACAAATAATTGAAAATAAACTATATTTTTTGAAGTCTAATAAATAAAAAGATTTTTGAAAAAATAAAAAACGTCTATCTAATTATATTAGATTGTGGATTTTAAAATTGAAAAATAAACGTTTTTAATTAACGTATTTTTTATATTTGGCTCTAGTCTATATAAATTGAGATCTAAAATATTTGTGTATATTATTGATTTTATTAATAAATTTATTAGCTATTTTATTGTTTTGAGAAATTGTATCTAGAAATAATAGTTTTATACCAAAACGAGAGTTATATTTTTTTGTAGCCATAAATAATAATATTTTTGTGAAAATATTTATATTGGTATTGATTTTGAATTTAGCAAAAAATAATCAATCTTATTAGTTATTCTAAGTTTAATTGATATAAGTTTGTAGATAGATTTTTAGAAATTGATTTGTATTTTTTGATTGACTATCTATTTTTAAATAAAAAGTTATAGAGAGTTTTGATTTAATGTCAATTTGTTCGCAAAATCGAAACCAAAAACAAAAAACAAATTGAATTTTTTTGTTTAATACAATTGATAAAAAATATTTTTTTTTGTGTTATATATAATAAAAAAAAGTTTGTATTATTTTTTTAATTTTAAAAAAATCTAGTTTTACGAATTTTTTTTTTTTTGAGAGACAATTAATAATAACTATAATATATTTGTATATTCTACTATATCAACAATATTTTGATAAAAAAATAATAAAATCAATCGAAATATCTACTCAATAATAATTGGATATCGATAGCGGTTTAAAAAGACTATACTTTTCTTTATATAATATTTTGATAGTATAGTATTGATAGCAAATTTTTATATATTGAATTATAGTGTTA